>CAKAOH010020114.1:0-71049 GCA_916701665.1 Sebastiscus tertius | reverse complement strand
AAATAACTGCTGCAGCTCCTCCAGACCAACAGAGGTTTTCCGTGTCTTGTGAAGTGACGGGGCTCCGCAGAGAGAAACGTTATCGTCTCCAACCAAAACTCCGGCGTCTCCCCTGTTCCCTCCGGCCGCGGTCGGGAGGCTGAGGCAGGAAAAGCCAACACTAGGATCAGCAGTGATTCATGGAGAGACCTTCGTCTGGTCAGCTAACATTACTGCCAAGCAGGTGAAATATAGAGTGATATTGTGGTTTTAGCTGACGTGTGTCGCCTCACTGTTTTGAGTGATGCTCGTTCATGTCTATGTAGAGCAACGCTGACTTTCTTTGACTTAACGGCCACAGGTGTCGCTGTTAACAAGCATTTCTGATTCTTACAAACAGTCCCTTTAAGTTATGTCACTTCTGGTGTTATTTCAACCCAAATCATGATTTTTTCCTAAACCTAAGTAGACACACAAAAAATGAGGAATAACTTTTTGTAAGATATCGTACGAACCGTTGTATGAGGATACGATGAATATTTATCAATCCCCAATATATCAATATTGGTCTCAAAAATCCAGTATCCGTTGGGTTCTTGTTGATATTATTAAAGCTGCATTAAGAGATTTTTCTACCACTAAGGTGCAGACAGATTCCAAAACAAACAGAAACGCAGCCTTAAGATATATTGGCTTATTGAGTAGTTATGTATAAAATACGTACATGTAACTGCCTACATAAACAGTACATGTACATCCAGCAGACACTGAGCAACATCATCCCATAAATGATAAATGTAACTTCAATGATTACTGGCTTTTTAGTTCTGGTTTGGTCCACCAATTCCTGAGAAAAATATTATGGTACTCAATTTTCTTCACCAGTCTGTTAATTTTGTCTCTCTTCCCTTTTGTGCTGAACATGTAGCCAACGCTTGGCTTTACTGAGGAAAACAGCTGCCTTCTATTTCATATGAGGAGCTTAATGACACTTAGTCATAGCACATTAGTCATATGTGCAGGTCAAATCATTGTTTAGACATAATGTGTGGTGCAGTGAGATATATTAATTAGATTTGATATCAGTGAGATGTATTAATTAAAGGTGCTATGGTATTGAAATGCTGCACTTCCTCTGTGTGGGTTTTAAAAAAACAGTAGAAAGTTGATCATGAAACAAAAATATCTCTCAACGACTTTACCGTATTAATTCACATCAGCCGAAGTGCATACTTCATGGTGACAGAGACACCAGCACCGATACTTAGGTACCAAGTCGATGCCAAAAGTTTGAAAACATGATGGTCCTCGTTTTTCTACAGTACCACAGGTACCGTAGGTACTGTCAGAGCTTGAGACTAACATGGTTCCATCGTCCAAAAGTAAATGTGTTTGAGACTCGGTAAACTCACTATCCAGGGGACGTACCCGATTTTTTTCCCTGATGATGCTACATTGCGAACAACAAATTTGCAAACAATACATTATTAGTGAATTAGGTGCATTAAAAGGCCACCAGTGCATTTGATACATAAAATGAAAACTTTCCAGTCAACATGTACACATATGGTCATACTATCACACACAATGTAAGCAAAGCACAGTGTGTTTTCTTGTACACAGTGTACTTTGTAATGTGTTTGTCTGACTCTAACCATCTCTTTAGAAAAATCCTTTTAATATGGAAAATAAAATGGAAGAAACCTCAGGAAGAGCAACGGAGGAGGGATCCCTCTTCCAGGACAGACAGACGTGCAATAGCTGTTGTGTGCACAGAGTAACAACATAATGAAAATACAACATTATTACAAAACTTAGTTTAGTGGCGTAACTTAAGTATGTAAGTTATGTGACAAAAACAACATAGTTTGGGTTTGGGTTAAAACAACTCCAGAAGTGCCGTAACTTAAGTATGTAAGTTATGTGACAAAAAGAATCAATGTTAACTTCAGATTTCACATAGGACACAAACACCGGTCTCCTGGACGAAAGTCTGGTGTTTTTTGACCCACCCATCCACCCCGATCTCCTCCCTACTCTGTTATACTTCCTTGTTCATGATTTTGTGGATTACATACAAATTAATTTTGTGGGATACATACAAATTTGTACCTACTTTTTGTAGGTATAGCTACGAACGGTGTATGAGAACAGCCTGAATAAATTGGAAAATGTCTGTGTCAGTATCACTTTGAAACTAGCAACACCATCCTGAGTGAAGTCATCTTACATCCTTCACGCATTCTCACTAAAAAACCATGACTTTATTTACACAGTGTTGCGTTTCCTGTTACTCACAGAACAAAGCAGATGCTTGTTTATCTTTGCCAAGCAAGTACCCTTTGGAGGAGATGATTTTTTTTCCTAATTTGTTACTGTCTGTAGTGTTGAAAAGACCGTTGGCTGCTCATCTAGTCATCTATTCACCATCTGTTGACATTGGAGACACAGTTACCAGGTTATCGCTCTCTGTGGGCTTCAGTATCCAGGCTGTTTTGGACTTTTAAAGACTGCAGGTTTTTGACGGGACAGTTTGTTTAGCTTGCTGGTTTGTGTAGCGCGATGCCATAGTCAGTTTTGGTGAGTGAAGAGATGCATGTAATGTCGCGCTCATGGCAAGCTGTGGCTTGTTCACAGAGATTAGCGTCAACACACACACACACACACACACACACACACACACTCATGAATGCGCACACATTTGGTACTAGCAGATGATGCGATCCTACTGAATGCATAAGCGCTCAAGTGGCACCTTGCATTAAAAACACGCCTGGTGCTGCCAGTAAGTGTTGTCAAATGCTCCATAAGCTGGGAAAGTTAACATTCCCCAAAGACACATCAGAAGTGTCTCACAAGCCTACAGTAAAAGTCTTTTTCCTGGGATCTTAACATTCTCAATGCAGACAGAGTTTCTTCCGTTCAAGTATGGAGAAAACTTTCATCTCACATCTATCTGATAGCGGCGGTGTTCTTAGGTGAAATGGTGAGCATTCCTGAAACAAAATTGTCGGTCACAGTGCATATAATCTGCTCTCTCTGTTCACTTCAAAAAGGCCCATTCAACCTCAACCATGGACAGTCGATGTTGGCTCAAAAACCTCCCCCTCTCCCCACAAAATCCCTAGAGCAAATAGTGTTTGCAGAGTGCGCCTGTATGTACAATGGGGTCAGATGTTGGTATGATAATACACACATAAATCCCAGTGCTAAACAACACCCTACCAACTGAGCCAGCTGTCTGCTATCATCCGTTTTTAAACGCTAGATTAAAATATCTTCACTCGCATAAACATTAACCAATGTCAGTAACTAGTCAGACTGAAAGAAACACATGTTCCAGTATAATCACCTCATCAGCAGGAATTTCACAAAGATTGCGATAGAAAATAACAGAAGCTGGAGGCAGTGTACTGTTTCCAGATCCATGTCTCTCCTCCTTTTAGCTCGGCTCCACAGGGAGTGGAAGTGTGACAACGTTCTGTTTGCTGTTCCTCCCCACCTTACCGCCTACACGAGCTTCCTATGTTACTCTGGGGAGGCTCACCAGGCTGTTTTAACTTTAGCAGACTTTATATTACTTTAATTGTCCTGTCCTTGAGCGCAGAAAATGTACCCCTTCTTCTCCCAGATGCACTCTCAGTTGGTTTAATAGTTGTTTTTTTTTCATTGTGTATAGGGTACAGTAGTTCCCTCTGCAGTGGGTGATTAAAGAAAACAGTGTCTGGGAAAAAGCAGTTTGACACTACATCTGACAACGTATCATCTGTTAGATAGAGCAGCGGAATATCAGTAATTTAAGCTGTTTTAGTTTAGTCATGTTGTATGTTACAGACGGATGGGAAATATACCCAGAGGGATCAAACTGTCTTCTATGAAAAGTCTTATTGAGCGTGCAGCAATTTTAACATACAAACAACTATGTACATATACAATGCTCAAATTATAAACCCTCCTGTGGGATTTTTTCTGCAAAGCAATATTTGCATAAATATACACTTTGGTGCCTCTGGTAAATAAAACTTGTAGTCATTTTTCCGCCGTTTACTGTCTGTCTCCCATATATCCTGAGTGTTTGAATGGCGCTGCGTGTAAAATGCCAATTGTCTCTTTCAGCCTCCAGACTCAGCACAGTTTAGCCATCTGTTTCCACACATGACCTTTCTTTTTAATTGCCTAAATTAGAGGAGAATGAGGAAGACTGGCTGGGTGCTCACTCCTGTCCAATTCTAATATTGAAGAAACAATTGTTATTTACAGTGACAAATAGCACGGGGGGGGAGCTATGTCTGTGTCAGCTGCTTTCCACCTGGCCATGTTGAACACCTGCCCAGAGCCAGTTTGGTTCACTGCAGATGGCTAAGGTGAGCTTTCTATCCTCGGCAACCTTTTCCTGCGGGCGGCATGTGTGCACGGGGAGAGCAGCGCTATCCAGTCAGTTCTATATCACAGTAATCCCTCCTCTCCGATATTAACTTCTTGCAATATTGAATATGAGAAGCTGCAGAGTCGTAGGAGAAAATGGAATTAGTGTTGACGAATGGCGGATGATAGATTAATCAACAACACAATCTTGTACATGTATTCTTACAATGCAGGATTAGATCTTATTAAAAATGTTGCCCGATATTGCTTATTTGTTGTGTAATATGATCCATTATTTCTGACAGAATAATGTGAAGGAACACATGGTCTCATAGGAACATATTTTTCATTTAAATCAGGCTTTTGTGCTGGTTCCCACAGAGGTTGCGTACACTTTTATGTGCAGCTAATCATGCGGTTTTGTGTCGGATGCTAGATTATGCTCCAGTTCTCAATGCGACTCCTGTGGTTGAATAGGTCTTGAGGATAATGCTCTCATGGTGAAAATCATTTGGTGTCTTTCAGTCCGCTAATTAAGGCACTTGTCAGCGTGGCATTAATACACAAAACAGATAGATAGCTATTTATTATGAACTATTCATCTGATAATCTTGTTACTGTACACAAGAGATTACATCACTGTGATCATTCTCTCTAACCAGGAATTTTTCAGTGGCTCTTAGCATCACACAACACACTGACAATATACAGTAATTACATACCATGGGGATATTTTCTATTACTGACCTTTTTTCTAGAGGCAACGTGTTGTAGAATTACTAATGAAACGTTGCTCCCTGTAGTTGACCTACTGATTGGTCCATTTTTAGTTAATGAATCTACTACCACTAAAGAACTGTCTTTTAAACCTGCAGAAGGAAGAATATTTTTGGCATCTTTGGGCAAAAAATCCATAATAACCTTTCAGCATATTGTAATTCAAGTGCTCTGGGAGATAATTAGACTTCTACACCTCCTCATGGCTCTGTTTTTAGGCTTTAAATAGTCTAGCCTGTGACTGTAGACTTGACCAATTACAGGTCATTTCAGAAAGAGCATTCCTATTGGCTGTTCATTCAACGGAGGCAGCTGCCATCTCTGAGCCGCTGTCAATCACTCGCAAACTCCGATCAAACAGACAAACTAGGCAGCGCGGATCAAATATGAATCAATATTCTGTTACTGTAATGCCTATTTCTGGCCTCAAATCTTTTCAGAAACATCTTGTAGTGTACTGTTTAGCTGTAAAATGAGAAAGTTTGCTCCGGCTGGTGGGCGGTGCTTGGTATTTCAACATGGCTGCCAGGTCTCAAACATTGAATATTGATTAATATTTGATCAGCGCTGCCTAGTTTGACCGTTTGATTGGAGTTCGTGAGTGATCGACAGCTGCTCAGAGACGGCAGACTCCAGCTCGGCTCTGATTGGTTGTTTTCCTCCGGTCTGTGAAATCTTGCAGATGCCGTTAGGAGCACCGGAGGACACAGAGGCACATGATTTTTTTTTCAGATTACCTGTCTCATGCACTACTGTCAGGATATAGTGACCGTTTTATAAAAATAACTTTTTGTAATCATATTTGCTCCTATTCTACTTACTGTTGTTTTAATTAAAGCGAAGATATGCCATCTATTCAACTTGTAAATGGGTTAATTAGTGTGCAGGTCAAAAGTTCTCAAAGCTAACCAGGTTTAGAATAATTATTTGTATCCACAGACTTTGCTTTGTAAGTCAACGTGTAGCCATTTTTGGTTCAAATTCGGGTGTATTTCCATCGTGTTTGAAGAAGGAGGAATCCGGGGAAATGCCAGGAGCCATTGTTCTTCTGATACCCAGACACAAGCAACAAAGTTAAGACCGACTCTATAACAAAACAGAACATCTCCTGTGTGTCGTCTTGTTCTCCTTTCAATGGAAACAAAGCAGAGGGAGACTTGTGGCAGGCTGCCATGGTGATCTGTTAAAAAAAATTAAGTCTTGTAAAATAATACAGCACCTTCTAGTAAGTTTTGTGGAAAATTGAGACAATAGAAAAAGGCTGAGATGAAATTCCAACCTCATTATATATTGCAGACAAAATGCATTGGCCTCAGTGGAGGTCAGACCGTTGTTGTGACTGTGCTGTGGTCGGGGGATGTTGTGTGTGGCTAGTGGGCAGAGGTTTCAGGGTCACGCGCTGACATGCCTCAAGGAAGGTGTGTAATGAAGCATTAGACACAGCTGGTGCTCGCCAGGGCAAGCCCCAAGTTACAACCACATAGGAAAGGTCATTTTTGGACCAAAACTGTTTTAGATTAAATGTCTTTGTGGTGCTAGGGAGGAGGTGCTATAGCCCTAGCTAACAGTAGGTTAACCTTGGTTTGGAGTGGCTGGCACACAGAATAACCTAAAGACTAAGAAAAGATGACAAATGACTTTGATCGTGTGCATTTGACCACTAAACCTCTTTGTCAATGTATCCCTGCACAGCGGCAAAGAGAAATGTACAGGGGAAAGCACGGCAAAGCAGATCTCATCAAGTAATGTATAGCGCCGGCAATACAATGAACGACGAAGGGTAGCCCGGGGGTAATCGATAATTTGAGCCACCAATCTGTTCCAGGTGCTTTATGATGTGACTGAGGTAATTATCACCAGATCAATAAAAGAGTTTGTTGTGCAGAGGAATGGGCGCGGGAGGGGTAATTGGTTTCTGCTGCTGAACTTATCTTATGTATGTATTTTCCAACCTGGGGATAGGGGTTTAAAATGATTCTCTTTAGAAGTAGGAAAAGTCTGTTGGCCCCGCGCTGCTCGTTCCCTCTGGGTTCAGGACCAATATTCGGAGATGTCCATGGGTCTATTTGCATTTGCATGCATCATTAAACTCTCACAAAGGGAGCTTTGGTGAGTCTTGGAGCAAAGAAGAATGTACCGAGGTTGGAACTAAAAAGGGAGGGAAAAAGAGAGAAGGGATGAGAAAACTTCAGAAGAGAGTACATTTGGGAATAAAGTTTTTTCTTTTTACTTGCAAAAGAATGCTCACAAAACTGATAATCAAAAAACAGATTAACAGTTTTCACCAACCTTTTGGCTCTACCATGTCTATTGTGTTTGGAAACAACTTTAACAGAGATGACAACGCTGTAGAAAAAGACAGAAGGAACCATTTCTGGACCACATTTTGTAAGATGTGTTCAGACGACAAAGAACTGATGTGGCCAGTGAGTTTGGTAGCCCACTTCAAATCAAAATTCAAATCAGTTTCTTGCACATTCATTGTTCATCATTTAAAGTTATGCACTGTGTGTTGTTGAACAGAAAATTTGAGTTTAGATGCAGTTCTGAAGCCTTCATGCTGTCATCTTTGAGAAAGAATATTTGTAATGGAAAGCTTGAATGATTTACAACAGTAGACGTGGTGAAACCAGGACTGCAGGTGAGGAGGACGGGGTCGGAGGAAAGATGGTGGGGGGCCATGATGAGCCACGATGAATATGACTTTGAGGTGGTGGATGTTGGTAATGGAGGTCCCACTGAGGTTTATAATTCAAACCTCCTTGAGAACCCGGTTTCCAACAGGTAAAGCTCAGTTGATATGCATTTCCACCTCTGACTGACCCTTTACGCCTTTAGCTAATAATCTCCCTGATGCTACTCTACACCTGCCTCACGCCTCTTCCTTTCAGACGATTCTCCTCAAAGACTCTATTCTTGATTTTACAGTTCAGGTCCCTGTGGGTAGATTTAACCTCCTGTCTGTCCTCTTCTTATTATTGATGAGGGATTTCATATCTTGCATAACCTGGGTTTTGCTGTTGTTTAATATCACTTTTGGGTTGGCCCAGTATCCAAAGGAAATTTCGCCTAAGCTTATTATGCAGTAGGAGACATCCAATGTATCTTCATGCGCCTCACAGAGCAGCATCTACTGTCTTGTTCAGAACTCATGGGACCACTATCTTACAGTTGTGGTGGCAATGGGTGATAGACTGATAGACACTGCACACGATTTGACTGTTATTAGGCTATTAAATGTGCGTCATCAGTTGCTAGCCTCATAGATGTGGGTCAGTAGGGGCCTGTTAAAGTGAAACTTAAAACTACTAAACATGTACTAACACATTGTAAAACTGCATGAAACGTTAAATTTTGAATACAAACAAATCAACCTCCTTGGGTTTAGGCAACAAAACCACTTGGTTAAGTTTAGGGAAAAACATTGTGTTCAAAAGTGAAAGTCAAACTTAACGCTTGTGAATACAATGACAACTGGTTATTGGTTTCACATGGGATGCAAACCCCGGTTTCCTGGATGAAAGCCCTGTGATTTGTGTCCCATCCAACACCTCCAAACTCCATCCCATATGGAGTTTCACACTATCTATTCTACAGCGCCTTACTTCTGCTTTTGCTGCTGTCATAATTACTACAGTCGCTAAAGGTCACTATCGTCTTCTTTTATTCCGTCTTTCGGTGATCTACCATGTGAATAGATGACAAAACAGTCTAATTAGCTGCACACCTGTATACTTTGAAACACGGTAAAACAGATTGCGAAGTGTGGAGGAGAAAAAGGCCAGTTTATATTTGCATACAGCAAATCTGGTATCTTACTCCAGGGTTACACTTTTACTCTTTTTAGTGCAAATATTATGTTTGGATGCACAAGATGCAACGAAAAGCCTGAATACAGTAACACATTATTACATTTTTAATTTAATCTCAGCCTGTCTTATTATTTAATTAGGTTTTTTAAAACCATTTTTAGACTTTGTTTTTTGCATAAATTAAACAAATAATATGTAACATAATAATTAGTGAGCTTAGTGAGTTGCTGGTAGTTGATATTTGTTACATTTGGACAGAGCCAGGCTAGCTGTTTCCAGTCTTTATGCTAAGCTAAGCTAACCGGCTGCTGGCTCCAGCTACATATTTACTGTACAGATATGAGCGTGGTATCAATCTTCTCATCTAACTCTCAACAAAAAACGGATTTCATCAAATGTTGAACTATTCCTTTAAAAGTTGACTGTACCTTGAACTGGTAGTAGAGATGTTACGATACCATTTTTTCCTTCCCGATACCGAGTCCGATACCTGACCTTGCGATGTCGGCTGATACCGAGTACAGATCCGATACCAGCATGATAAAATAAATATATAGTTGTTATTATTATAATTAGAAAGATGTTTACTACTGATCATGTATTGATGTGATATGATTACTATCTTTGTTGTGTTGCCTGGCTCAGGTCACAAATAAATACAGAGAATGAATGCAGTAGAACTTTCTATTATTATTCAGTTTTAGTGTTTTACCGTTACACTCTCCACTGGCACCGCACTGTTGTTGTTTGCTTTCATAACGTGACAAACTAGCTGCAATCAGTTCTTCATCGCTGCTCTAAAACAGCAGTTGCCAGTGACAGCCATGATACACTGCTACTGTTTTGCAGCAGGGAAAAATAATTGATTTCCGGTTAAACAAGTTCATTTTTTTCTGGGTTGATAAATTATGGTATGGGATCGGTGCATAGACTGGCGTACTCGCCAATACCCAATACCAAATTTTGGGCAGTATTGGACGCATTTCCAATACTGGTATCGGAAATAGGTTAGGGTTGCCTAATGAATCTGCCATAGAGCATAATCTTCTGAAACGTCTCTCAGAAATCTACAGCATGTTGTCACATATATAAAGGACAAAACAAATATTATAATAATACCACTTATGAGAACTAAATAATATTAATAATATATTTGTTTTGTCCTATTTGTTTATATCAGTGCTTTAAGCAGACTTAATTTGACAAGTAAAATGGAAAATGACCAAATGTCCTCTCTGCTTTATTGTTCAATTAAATGTTGATATATTGGAAATGAAGATCTAAAATTTAATAAAATGGAATCAGTCGCATCATCTGATTAGACTCATTTGTCATAGATTAAATATTTGTATTCTTTTCAATTTGAATCTGAACTCGATGAACCATTGCTCTTGTGCTCCATTCACCTTCCCAGCACCGAACGCAACAATATCATTTGTTTGCTGCGGTGAGTCCAACTCAGTTTGCCCTGCATCCTAAGCATTCGCAGCAGTCCTGGTAATTCATGGTAAATGTGATTGATGCTGGCAAAAATACTCCAAGACAGTATTGCAATCAATTACGTTTGATTTATTGTCTTTGCAGTTTCAGTATGCATTGTGTAGCCGTTGTAACAACAAAACTTTCTGTGCAGCCTCAGTCACGGAGGCATAATCATTCTTTTCCCTGAGCCGTCTGTACAGTATGGTGTAGAATCAACGCTCCCAAGCTGTCCTCATCATATTTGATTACTGTAATTCACAATGAAGGTCATTTTTATGAATTGACTGAGGAAAGACCAGTTTTCCAAACTTAATTAAAACTCAGGCGTAGCTTTCTGGGCAAGGCTTTTTTTTTTTTTTTTCTCTCGCTCTCTTCCTCCATGATTCAATAATCAACAGAAGTAAATCATCTACAGTCTATTGCATCAGTCGCCAGCAGGCTGGAACAAATGCAAAAAATAAATAGACCTACCCTGGCATGCCCTGAGTTACTGGCAGGAGCCGCAAGGTTACTCTGTGAAGCACTCAGAAGCACCTTTAGACCACATGGCTACAATTATGAGGGAAAGACTGTTTAAAGCACTGTGTGCTGTGATCTATGGAGTGCTGATCGGCTCTGATATCAGCTATAGTTGTTATTTCATCTTGTGATTTAGTGTAATCACAATATATCATCGCGCTGCTGGTGCCACTGGCTTCACTAATTACTAATGGTGATTTAATGTAACGGTGTGACCATTTCCTCTGCTGTGCCGGCCCCATCCCTGCTCTTCACTGTTGTCCTTGTAAATTAGGTGTGCACCACTGATTAATGGTTAACAGCCAGTATTCCGAGAGAAGCATCATCAGCAAAGCATTTAATTAAATGGTTGTCTCAATTACTTAGCAAACTAATGTAGCTTAAACAGGAGCTAACTTTATTAAATGTCACCCACTCAGATGAAGTTTTCCACAAAGATTCAAATACTAATCTATATGGATACAGGTATACCGAATCAGAATCAGAAATACTTTAATGATCCCCGGGGGGAAATTTGGGCGCAACAGTTGCTCTTAAAATAAACATAAAGAAATGTAAGAAGATAATAGAAATATAGGGGTATGTAACATGTATATTATGTACACAATAGGGATGCACCGATACCGATACCGATACCAGATCGGATATTGAGCCGATACTGACTCAAATATCTTGGTGAGAATGGGGCCGATCTACTAAATTCAATTCTGTGTTTATATACAAAATGTATATACATTATATACTGAAATTTAAATTTTCTGTTTAAGTTTTGATCAATTTCTTGCTGCATTAAAAAGGTTTACACAACTGTAATTACTGTTCATTTGGAAGATTTTTGTGCCAGGTTGTTAGTGCACAATTGATTATTTTAATAATAAATAACAATTCAGTAAATTTATATATATGTATTTATTTGTTACATTTTGTTTTACAGTTAGGAAATCAATGTTTAAGTCAAGCCTGTTGTTTCTTATTAATTAAACACTGGTATCGGATCGGGACTCGGTATCGGCCGATACCCAAAAGCCCAGGTATCGTTATCGATATCGAGACTGAAAAAAGATGGACCTAGTACTTAATGCTACAATATAAACACAATATATATAAAGAAATATAAGTACTAAAATTAGAAATAATAAAATGAGAATATAAGAAATATGTACAAATATTTGCATTAAGACGTGCATACTACAAATATATAACAAATAACCACAGTACACCCATATTAATTGAAAAATAAGGAATAAAAAGGCAATATAGGGCATAGGCTTTTTTAAAAGATATATTTCTCTCCTAAAACAATAACAAAAATAAAAAAGACTGGAAGACCAGTTCCCGTTAGACGACACAGCCATGCTACAATTTGCAGGATATTTTTTAGGTCTGTATATTTCCTAAATCAAAAAATGCCCTCCCCAAATTAATTGCTTCTATCAACTGGTTCAATTCCTGAGCTGCACTGCAAAAGACAAAGTGCCGAGCCAAACATGGTGCCCTGTGCCATCAATCATTGCTCTGTATTAACTACCCCACCTCCCATCGCAAAGAAAACAATTAAAGTTAAACTTGTTGATTTGTTATGGTAGACCATAAATCACACTGGTATACGTGAAACCCACCATCTCCTGGGGCCCCTTTTCATGTTCCTTCGATCAGTGAGCTGAGGTTAGAAAGCACCGCTTTGAACCCGTCCGACGGTGCTCGGTTATTTATTTACTTCCTCGTTTGTTTTGAATAGAATGATAGTTGCCTCAGTCACGTTAAAATATGCTGAATTAAAGCTCCTTACGTGAGCCTATAAACGCTGTACATATAGATAAAGCGCTTACATAATTTGAAAAGAAAAGAAAAAGCAATTTTCAGAGGTGGGGGGGTGGGGGAGGGATACTGAAGTCTTGAAGATTATGCTGTCTGTGTGGCTTTATGTTGCTTCTGACTTCAGCACAGCGACAGGAGAGAAATGTTGTCTGTTTAGCAGGATGTCATTTTGAAACGTGTAGTGACACATTGTTTTGAGCAGCCAAAGCAGTCGCAGCTAATGAGCTGTTCTCTTCTCATACTGTTCTTTCTTTTTCTGGACTGGCTATTGTTATTTTTTGCCCCTACATTTCATCAACTTTTTTTGTTTTTGTTTTGACAAACGCACTGAGACTTTTCCATCACTCTTGGCCACTTCTCAGTAAGCTATTCTGGTCCTGGGCTGGCGGTGCCTTCATCTGCGAGGGTAAAAGAGGTGGGCATTGTGATAATATCTGGTTTTACTGAACATCTGACTTGGAGTGAGTCACTGTTTCCGAGGCTTTGTCTTGAAAGTGTTTACGCCTTGGCCGCTACTACTCATTGTATGCATTTGGCCACTGTTACTCATTGTGTGCATTATTAAGAGAGGAAATGAGAGGGACCCCCTTAGCTTGCAGCGTAACTGGCTCATATCCCTGATTCAGTGACATTTGGGGATCATGCAGAGAGTACAGAAATTCTCTGCATGTTACGTCGCGGGAGAGAGGAGAAAGAAGAGCCAATTTGATAATGAGATACAGCACAAAGGCTCTCCGTGGCCGCTCAGTTTCGACTGCACAGGAGACCTTGTTATTGTCCGGGGCAAGCCACAGGTCAGACAGTCTCTGTCTGGAAAATTTTTATGGATGGAAATTTGTCTGAAGAATATTAAGTGCACCGGGTCTGCACAAGTGATGAGACTTAACACATGTTTCATCGCATCAAAATCCACGCACAGAAGCCTCACCTTGTTAAATTGCACAACAAATTAAGTTAAGACAGCAAATTACAAGACTCCCAGTCGCTGGACAAATTAACATATCTTGTTAAAATCATCCACAACGCTATTGGTTTCACTTTGATGTCAACACGCAGTTTATGCGGTCTCTTATGGAATTTCTTTTAATCCGATAATTGAATAAAATCATTACGCTCATCACTGTTTTTGTCTGCAAAGCTAATCTACTCCTCGCATGGTTTGCACTCAGTGCCGGAAAAATAAATTAAGTTGTTGACTCTGGATATGCATTACAGCCGGCCGTTTAAAAACGTCACTTGTGTGGATTATAATTGTTTTGCTGCTGTCTATTAATCGGAAGGTTCGCATTTGAAATAAGTCTGTGTAACAAATCTCTTTGTGCTGAGGGAAAACAAGATAGGGGGAGTCATATCCATTAAACAGTCACTCATTCTGCTGTTCCACCTAATTGGGAAAGCAGTACTTTTTTTCTGTTTACATAACTTTACAGTGGGCATGATAAATGCAGAATGACTTCTGTCTTTACCAGCAAAATATAATCTCTCCAGAAAACCTCCTTCATGCTTCACCAGAGGAGAGTGACATTGTACAGCGAGGTGAAGCTCACAATGTTGAGAAAAAGTGAACTAAAGACCCAGAGGTCACAGAGAAGACGGTGTGCACCAGCCAGCTCTTGGAGACATGTAGGATACATTTACAAAACTAGAAAAGTGCAATCTCTGCCAGGTGTGTCTGCAACAACCACTGCTGTAATGTTTGATTGAATGAATACAAACTACACAACAAACACAATAAAAAGGCACTGAATAAATATATCTATCTACATTTTGCAACCTAGGCGGAGCAGAGTGTGCTGCTCTCTGGCTCTGTCAATAAATATTCTTACACCTATTCTCCTTTTTAAACAGAAAAATACAACCCTGCACCTTCTGAATTCAAGTTTCTCTCTATAACCTACGAGCTTAATTACTTTGTCAACTCATCGTAAAACACACTTCATTCAAACTCGACAGAAAGAAAATAAAACCTACCCCTGTCTTGGTTAGTCTCTCCACTGTTCCAACACCCTTAACAACCTTTATTTCACAGAGTTGGATGTGAAAATATGCCGGCTCTACACGCTGTTTTCCCCCGCTGCCTCTCTCAGTTCACTATGTAACGCTTCATGTTGACTGTTTAACACTTCCTCTGACCAGAAACTGTCAGTCAGTTAGCTTTTAGCTCTGTTAGACAAACACACCGTAGGACTCGAAGCGGCCACCCCATTCACTCTGAGTGTCAGATCCTACCTTCTGGCTCCCGGTTCAGATTTCCCACTGTAAAGAGCAATAGATTCAGACACTCATTCATTTCCCTCCTGAACTCAGGCCAGGCCAGGGGGGGGAGGTGGTTGGTGAGTTTCGTGTGTGGTGTTGTTCTTTTGATGATGAAGAGGTGACAGTGTTGATAATGATGATGTCGGTGATGTTGGTTGTGAAAATGTTACACGATAATGATCTGTGTTGGTTTTACATGTTTTGCAAGTTTGTTTTTGTCTGACTTATCATTGTATTTGTACCAGAGATTAATCTATTCAAATATTTATCTGTTTATTTATATTTATTTTAGCATTTTTATTCGTGTATCTTGCAATTGCTGGTTGTTTTGCTAGTCCGAAACATTCATTGCCTGCCCGGCCCCCATCTCCTTGATGTACCCTATGAAGGCTTTTTGTATCTTATTGTCTTACCTATGCCTTGCTGCAAAAAACAATTGTCCTCTGGGGACAATGAAGTTGAAGCTGAAGGACTTTCACCGGCTGATCAGCTCTTCTCCTTCTCCTTCACATATGAAGACACACTCCACTGTAGTCAGTGCTGGTTTCACTTTGTCATTTGCTATACACACACTTTTACGCGACTCTGTTGAATACTCGATTCTGGTCAATCACAGCATTCTGCGGTCTGATTGACCATAGCGTTGCTATGGATGCAGTTCTAAACTCTAGACTCTGGTGGACCATTTTTGTGTCAAATTATTGATTTCTTAAGTAATGTATCATGTACAGCTAGCTTCAGCTTCAGGGTGATGCAAGACACCTCCGGAAAGCCCTGTCAGGGTTTATTTCACAACAATGACCGGCTCGCTGCACATTATCCCTTACATAGCCTACATACATGCAATTGTCTTACCAAGGCGTGCAAATCAAGAAAGGAACAATTCCTAATCCGCATAGAAACGAGATTCCAAACTGAAGCAGTTGTTGATCAGTTGCGGGGCCCCTACTGGCCAGTTAAAAGGAGTGGGGAGTCAGCAGTCAATGACCGCAACCACAAGAGTTCCTTGAGCATACAGTAATAAATAAGCACAAAAAATATTAGGCTGATGGGTCCAGTAGTATGCGAGATTAGCCGTGGATAGAGAGACGGACAGACACAGAGATGCACACACATAACACATAATCTCCTGGCATGGATAATAATCTGATGCTGGAAAATGGGAATCATTATGGACTACATTCTCCAATGCAAGAGCACATCCTACATGTACAGTGCATGTTGCCAACTTAGCCTGAAGCTCTCACAACTAGGCGTTGAGCAGAAACACAGCATCCATATCTAAGCCAACTATCATGGTGTGAGCACACATATTGTACAACCGGCTGCCAATAAAGTCACTTTGGCTGGTCCTGACTTTGATTTTTGGCATGTTTTCAGAGCTGCGGCTCTGTCTGGCGGACACAGCTAAGCTAATGAGCTAACCATGAGAAGTGTAAAAGCCTACCTGCTGACTTCAGAGCCCAGACTTTCAACTAAAAGGCAGGACAGCTAAGAGCCCCGCTGAAATGCATTTCTTTCAATTAGACTTTGAAGAAGCCCAGACTCCCTTCTACTCAGCCTCGCTGTTCGTATGGCTCGGCTCCAAAGGATTCTGAGTTAATATCATGAATAACCACAGGTTTGTTGTTTTGTAGAGGACAAAGCAAACATGACTAGATTTTTTGTTTGAGGACTTTGATTTGTTTAGCACTTACTCAGTGTTCTGAATGATTAGCAGCTAATAGTGTTTGTGTGCCAGCAACGCTGCGTTTTACCAGTTGTACATCAAATGAAGTGCTTTGTTTGCTCCAGACAAAAAGTGAAATCCAAGTGGCCAACTTCTTAAAGTTTTAGAGAGAGCACCACAAGCCAATTTAGATGAGAAAATTTGTTGGTATGAAGTCATAAAGCTTTGATTTGTGGCGAGACGTTGGCACAATCTTTATGTACTTTTGGCTCATTGATTCACGATGCTGCAGGGGTCTGCAGAGAGTGTCAGATATTTGGAGCCTCTCTGCACTCCACAATAACAAGGACTGGCTGTAAGATTTGCGTTCTGTTGGTTCTAGGAGTCTGTTTGAGCTGGGGACATTCAAACAATGTTACCCAGAAGGCTTTTTTTTTGTCTCTGTGCAAGCTACAAATGACAGCATAGTGTAGCTGCTGCAATTTCAGTGAAGGGAGGAGGAGGAGGGTGGTGGGACGCTGGTCAACCTTTTATGGGAGAGTAGGGAATATAGCCGCTTATGACAGACGTGGTCTGAACTCAAAGAGGGTCATTTCACAGCGAGGGGAGAGAAAATACAAAATAAGTATGATGAACTTGAAGCTTTCGATTTTTCTTGCATGGTTTTTAGGACTGCAGCACAGAAAATGTGGAGCTGTATGATTCTGTGCAGCAGAAATATCCTCTCCCCCACCCCTCACTCTCTCTCTCTCTCTCTCTCTCTCTCTCTCTGTGTCTGTGTGTGTTTGAGCTGTAGCTTTTTCTGTTCCATTGGTATTCCACCAGATTCATCACCACACAAGGATGGCGTTGTGCCATCTCTTCTCTAACATAGCTGACAGATAATTCTAAATCACCTCCTGCTTTGGGGACCGGCGGCTGCTGGATTGTTTTAATCACAGATAATTGATTTTTATCTTAACAAAGCATATGAGAGGAGAAATCCCACCACTAATAGATGAAACTGGGAGTGTCGATCAAGGAGACAATCGGTTAAATATTGTGCTGTTACAGATTTCTGGAGGAAATCAAATGCATGAGCCTTTAATTGTAAAACTTTGCTGCTTTTATGATCCAAATAGAAATAACTGGTGACGGTTAAATCAAAATGTATAGACAGGGTTGAACTTCAAATCAATCGATTAAAATATTTAACCGCGATTAATCACATGATTGTCCATGATTAATCGTGATTAATCGCTCATTGTTTTTATCAAGTATTTAATACTCACATCAACATGTGAGTGGGCAAATATGCTTACTTTATGCAAATGTATGTATATGTATATCATTGGAAATTAATTAACAACACAAAACAATGACAGATATTGTCCATAAACCCTCACAGGTATTTCATTTAGCATAAAAGATATGCTCAAATCATAACAAGGCAAACTCAAGCCCAACAGAAAAACAACAGCTGTTAGTGTGTCAGTGTGCTGACTTGACTATGACTTGCCCAAAACTGCATGTGATTGTCATAAAGTGTGCATGTCTGTAAAGGGGAGACTCGTGGGTACCCATAGAACCCATTCTCATTCACATATCTTGAGGTCAGAGGTCAAGGGACCCCTTTGAAAATGGCCATGCCAAGTTTGGAGCATTATTTAGCCTCCTTCACGATAAGCTAGTATGACATGATTGGTACCAATGGATTCCTTAGGTTTTTAAGTTTCATATGATGCCATCTTCACTCTAGCTTTAAAACTGAGCCCGCTACAACCTAAAAGTCGCATGTTGTGTTAATGCGTTAAAGAAATTAGTGCCGTTAAAACAAATTTGCAATAACGTGTTATCACGTTAACTTTGACAGCGCTACATAAAATCAAACAAACTGCCAAAGACTTAAAAATTCAATTCACACAGCGGTTAAGAATCTGTTCCTTTACCCTGTGTTGTGTGTGTGGTTCAATTTGTAAGAAACCACGCTTCAAAAATACCCATGAGGGTTATCTAACAAGTGGCCTCCCAGGAACAGGGGTCCCCCCTGCTTTTATATTCCCAGAACTGTCATTCCTTTAATGGGGGGTTTTGTTGGCCTCAGTCGCCTCAGTAATTTCTACTCCCAACTTAAATTGCATGTAATTGCAGCAAATGCTACAGACGAGGACATTTTGGTAAATGTAATGTTTGTTTTGTGGCATTTTGTTGTACAAGAGCCTCCTACTCATGAGGCTGGAGTCTGGATAAGCTGCTCGGAGCAGAGCGGCTCTGCTACAGATTTATAGAAGAGATTATACTTGTCTGCTGGAGAGTACCTACAACCTCTTACCTACCCCCTCCAAATGTGTGTGTCTGATATATTCATGGATACACGTGTAGGTGCATGCAATACCATATGTGAGTGAAGTAGAGACTAAATGTATGGCTACAGTTCAGGAATGATTAATTGCAACAGTATTTCAAACATATTTTTTTATAAATTGCCAACCTGTTCATAGTGCGCCAAGAAGCAAACTTACAGTATATAGTGTTCTTAAATAATACTAAAGCAGAAGATGATTCAAGTTCATTTAATTTGCTTCGAGGTTGTCTAAGCATTGATTTACTTGTAAAGGCAGCGTCCTCGGCTCAGATGGCGATGTCAAGTTCACAATGTGCATGATGCTAAAAGCCTGTAAATTATTTTCTGTTATGAAAAGTTGTTGTTGTGTAGAATCAAACAGAACACATGGCTGTAGCTCTTATCCAACAATATGGAGGCTATTTGAAATGCAATTTGCGATGCACTAATTTGAACCGACGCTCCTCTCTCAGCGCAGAATGAGATGGCACAGTGATAACCTGAAAATAATGTCTCAATGCTTTTGTCTAAGCCCCACACCATGTGGGCATAGAGGTCTGCATATTGGCAGGCGATCCATGCTTTGACAAAATAATCCCTCTCTGCACGGCAGACATTATCCACCTCTGACGCTTTCACCAGTTGATCCGTATTCTGGGACTCTTCCATGTTAACCACCGTAAAGGATTGCCCCTCTCTCAATTTTCTGGGTCTCCTTTCTTTCGCAAATTGAGCATTGCACATGGTTAATGATCATTTAAATATTATAAAAATGATGAATATTCCTTTTCTTTTCTGTATTTCTCGTGGAAATAGATTGATGATAGATCAGTGTGGATCAAATCACCGGTTAGAAATTTGTGAAAGCGTCTCATTAATTAAATGGCAGGCCCATAGTGAGTTTGTCTGAATTAGCGGAGGAGTAAAGTCTCTAAATTACTTATCCTGTCTCGTTCTTAATTACATGAACTATTGTATACATTATAAATTATCCCCATAACTGGACCCTGAACTGCTGATATTACAGAACTGTCTCCAGAGTGCTGAAACTGTGTGAGACATCATCCACCCCTGTTTACAAATCTAAGCATTTAAACACATCAACTGGGGATGCAGATTTCAATGAAATTTGATTATTGGTCATGTTAACAATCAGTAGGGCTGGGACGACACGCCTATTTCCCGATTCGATACTTGGGTGCCGATTTGATTTGTATTACGATTTTTAAGTATTGCGATCCGATATTACGATTTATTGAGATTTTTGTTGCCTTTTTTAACATTAGATCATGGGAAAAAGTTGAATCATACACTTCTAGGGACTTTTAATTTGGAAAATATCGAAATTTATACGGTAAAAATGTTTGATTTTCAGCACGTATGTAGTCAGAGATGAAGTCATATATATCGGTCATGTCAGGTATTATTTATTGATACATTTCGCTGCGGCCGGCTGCATTTTGTTTTGGTGACGGATATGGAACAGATATGACGTCACGTTTCTCAGACTACAACAATGAAAGCGGTAACTTCCTTTTACATCCGTACACAGTCAAATGAAGCAAATATATTGATTTTGGCATTAAAAAAATTATTTCAAAATTGTAAAAAAAAAAAAATAATAAATCGTGATGCATACTGCAGGTCAATCGATTTTTTCCCACCCCTAACAATCAGTAGTCAGTTAATTGTTTAAAACTGACACTAATGGCAAGACAACTTAAAAATATTTAAATAGCAAATAATGCTGCACAACTTCCAGGCGGACATAAACATACCGGGAAAGTTTAGCCCTTATAGTTATAATATATATTCCAACCCCTTTGTATCAACTAAAAGGACTAACTTTGAATAGCTGTTACCAAATAAACATAAAGTATGTTACAACAGGTTTCAGTCTTACTGGTTTATTTAAGCATATCTTAGCTTGGGGTGAGTCGAGTGCTGTTTGTTTGTTCACTCTATCTGGTCCAGCTGCTGAAAACACCTGCTCAGGTGGGACAGATGTCACGGGCATTGACGGATTATGAGACAATACCCCCCTCCTTGGCAGGGCAGGTATACTGACATGCAGCCAACAGCACAATAACTAAATTCACCTGTACCTCAACAGGATTTTCAGCACACATACACACAATGAATGCCAACAGCATATTAATTAAGACAGACATTCACCTGCATTTCAACAGGATTTACAGCACACGAACACTTAAAGCCAACAGCACAAGAGGCTATTCCTTCAGTTTTCCAGTAGGACTGTCGGGGCTCTGTGATTGACGTGAATGACTGAGCGCTTTGACTATGTGACAAGAAATGCAAAGATAGGAACGACCTCTAGCTCACCCAGTAGAGTGTGCGCCCCATGTAGGCTGAGTCCTTGGCAGCAAACTGGGTTCAATTCCAACCTGTGGCCCTTTGCTGCTTGTCATCCCCTCTCTTTTCCCCTTTCCTGTCACTCTCCAGCTGCTCTAATAAAGGCATTACAAGCCCTAAAAAATAATCTTTAGTGAAAAAAAAAGTTAATAACAGCGACTTTATGCTGAGGCTTTGGCTAAGGGGCCCCATGAGCCCTTGGGCCCTTTCGGGACTGCCACAGTGAGCACAGCAAAGTGATTATTTTGCGCTCATTTAATCCTTACAGTCGGTGTAACTGTTACTCCATCTCTATCTCATTAAACAGCCAGAGGCACTGCTTAGTGACCAGTGGGCTACCTCCACTTCTGAAAGTGAAGCCAATGCAGAACTGCCTTAAAGGGGAAATACGTCCATTTTCAAAATTCATATATATTCCTATGGTCTAAGACAGTCCAAAAAATATTAGTAAACATTAACAACTCTCTCCCAAATCCAAAAACTAGAGTGTTAAAACTCAAATTTGTGATGTCATAGGGTATAAAGTGTGGAGCTGCTCCAGAGACAATGAATGGGGAGAGATGTTATAGATGACACTGAGAGCACCAAGGGGAATGTTCTGAGTATAGGGGAACATTTTCTGTTTCACAGCTGACAACACTACAATCATTTATGTATAAAGAATAAAACAAATATTCTGTGGGTCCAAAAAATCAGTCTCCCATTCATTGTCTATGGAGAAACTCCGGACTTTATACCCGATGACATCACAAGTTTGAGACTTACTTCTCTGGTGTCTGCCTTTGAGAGAGAGTAGCTCATGTTCACAAATATTGATTGGATTTTCCTAGACCATAGAGATAACATATTGGAATTCTTAATTTAGGTGGTGTTCCCCTTTAAACATGTATTCTTTCTAATAGCCAGCAGGGGGCGACTTCTCCGGTTGCAAAAAAAGAAGTTTGATTGTATAGAAGTCTATGAGAAAATGACCCTACTTCTCACTTGATTTATTACCTCAGTAAACATCGTAAACATGAGTTTATGGTCTCAAGTCTTCTTCAATACAGCACGATGTTCATTTAGTAAATTATGGTTCCATTTAGAGTCAAATAGACCATAAAGCAGGGTATGCTTTAGAGCCTGGCTACCTTGTGATTGACAGGTCGCTACCGCGGCATTGTCAGGTCTGGGAGTTGTCTGTGTTTTCGTCTTAGAACTTTCTCCCCTTCACAGTGTGTTTTCAGTTCATGAAATTGAATTGCAACACTTTGGTCACATAAAAATTTATTTTTCAGCATTCAGTTATACTTAGCTCCACCCTCTCTTGTCACTTCTGGTTGCAAAAAACCAAGATGGTGACAGACAAAAACCAAGAAGGCGATGGTCAAAATGCAGAATTCGAGGCTTCAAAACGGCAGTCAACAAACCAATGGGTGATGTCATGGTGACTACGCCTACTTCTTATATACAGTCTATGTTAGTGACGCAACCTTGTACTACACCCAAACCATACATTTTATAACTGTTTAAACCACACTTTTCTCGTCTTCTATGTCTGTGAATATATTTTTAATCAATCATGTTATTAACGACGACTAACCTATAGCCTAATTGATTAATCATTACATATTCAAGAAATGTAGACATTTGTCTGTGGAGGCTGGTGAAATTAAACTCGGGGAAGTGGTTTAGAATTAATTATCTGTGTGTTCTTGGGGCATGGAGCCATACGCTATGAAAGTGATATGATGTAACTCCGTCATTAAGAGATGGCTGCTTCATACAACCTATCTCCTTGGTCTGCCACCTCGCTGGTAATTTCCCCAGTCAAGGTCATGGCCATCAGCCATCAAGCAGCCATCAGTCATTTCCTGACAAAGTAATACATATAAGGGCTAATCATTAATTACCATCTCTTGACATGGCCTGCTTTTTATTATAATTTGTGACAAAGGAGAAATCAATAATGTTTTAATGAAATAAATTGGGTGGCGAAGGTATAGCTGACAGTTGGTCTGCTCAAAGGAAAGTCACATCAAACTTTAAAGTGGCTCTATTTATCCACAGGCAAAGTGATTGAATATGATTTGCCCAATCTATCCCAGCGTTTTGCTGTTCTTTCACTTAATCCCTGGAGTGCAGATGTTGTCAACTCGATTACAACTCCTGGCATGAATGAATACACTTGGCACGGTGACATCTTTTAGATAAATATCTGTCTACTTGAGAAGACACTTTTAAGCCCGGAGCTCCAACAAGATTAAATGGCTGGGCAATTGTTTGTGAATCTGCAAATGATTTGAAAGAAAAGCTAAAATTATTAAAATATTTTCTGTCCTTTTCTCATCCTACCAAAAGAGAGAAGTGGATTTATTCATGGAAAGATTGGATAATGGAGCTCTTCTTTGATATCTCTAAAAACATACAGCACATTTCATATTTCTGACAACTTAACATAAATGTATTCCCTTAATTTGATGGCCAGTTATCTCTTCAGAGCTGCCCAAGGATTAAACGCGTTGAATGAACAAGAGTCTGTGGAATGACTGATGAGCTGACGTCAAACTCACTATCGCTCGCTGGTAAATCGCGAGGAAAAAAAAAACGTCCTGTGTCATCAAACTCCCATTATTATGTTTTTTCCCCATTTACTGGCAACCTGATAATGCTCTTGTATGGATAGCCATACTAATTATGCCCTGCTGCAATATGGAAATGCAGTGAATGGGTGCAACAGAGAGAAGGTCAAGCTACTTATGCCTTGTTACAAATGTGTGTTTTATTTCATGTGGAGGAGGAAGAGGGGTTCGGTATCGATTAAAAAATCCTGAACAAAAAGTGGCAGACGGACAACAGAGATGAGCATGAGGGACGGAGAAGAAAGAGGGAGTGAAGGAGGGGAAATGGGTGTCCACCAAAAGTGAAATATTGGAGGGAGAGAGGAGGAAGAACTTGAGAGAGAGAGACGGAAGCAGTGATGAGAGAGCGCATTAGTACGAGAAAGAGAGGGAAGAAGAGTGAGGAGTGATAGAGTCACAGAACAAAAGGAAGACAGAAAATGGGGAGGGAAAGCTGAGAAACGGCAGCGATGGAGGGAAGAGAGGGACAGATGACGGAGAAAGTGCTGGAGTGCCCCCCACAGGCCTGCAGACGCACCTCCGTAGAAACACACTGATGATCCATGTATCATTGTAATGCATCGCCTGTGTAAATTGAAACATTACACAATGATCACCTGAATGGTTGCAGTCATTTCCTAATAAGATATGTGCAGTGAATGAAATGAATGCAATTTCTTTTTTCTGACAGACTCATTGCATAAACTATTTAAACTTCAAATATGTATATATATGCAGCCAGAGAAAACACAAGCCAACACTAGCGTTTGACGGTTTGCTGTCAAAAAAAAATGCAAATCTGTTGCTACACAGACACCCGGAGATTTACCTTGCTGCTAAATTCATGTGGAAAAGGAAACTCCACACCCCCAAGGTCAATCAACACATCACATCCTACTTGTGTTACCATGAGAACAAGAGGCCTCGCAGTCTCATTTATATTCACAGTCACACAGATGTACATTTGCAAAAGCAATTAAATGCCATTTTGCCTTTGTAGACAGAAAAAAAACGGCAAAAGGGTGATTACAAAACCATTGCGATGCATCTGCAAAAATCTGTGATTTCATTCTGGCTTTTCATAGATTTTTCATGCAGCCCCTCAGAGAAGCACATTTGACTTGTTGTAGTAATATGCAAGTTTTATTATTCCCATTCATTTCCACCAAAAAGTAGAGTTCATTCAAATTGAAAGTGGGTGTTAAAACGCGACCGCATTTTAAATAATTTTATGAGCGAACACGATTTGAATCAAGCTAAAAGCAAAGGAGGCTCTCTATTGAGTGTACGAGCAGTAAGTGCCCTCCATCTATGTTTCTCGTCTCTGAAGTTTGCTCAGCGCTGCGGGGTGGTTGGGAAAAAGTGAATATACGGATAGTTTAGTCTAAACCTGAGGGTTCAGTCGGCGACAGAAATACAAACACTGGGTGTGCTGCAGTTTCGACTGGTAGCTGTGAAGGAGTGGTGCCAGGAGCTGGAGGAGGACCTTCAGGGAGGAAAAAAAGCATATTTGAAAGAGGCAGAGAGTGTGATGAAAGGCTGATAAGAGATAAAGGTGAAGGTTAGAGCGGACACATTCAGCCTTTTTAGAATTTACATTTTTCTCACCTCGTTTTCATATTTCACTTGCCATATGCTGCTGCTTCTGCTATGGAGGTCAAAAAAATATGGTACAAGCAACGCTCATCTCAGTGGGCTCTGATTCGAAGGGTCAGGTGTTTCATGACTAAACATACTGAGGCTCTCTAAAAATAGTGCCGAGCAAATGCTCATAATGGCCTCGGAGAGCTGGGGAAGCATGACTGACATTTAGGATGTCCATATATAACAGAAAACTCCCAGACCTGCCCGTAAGTTGTCCTAAAGGTAGCGTGGCAGAGCACTTATTGATCCACAATCGCCTCATAAAGGCATTTCTCGGCAAATAACAACAAGGCTCCAAATGGTCATGCATTTATTCATTCTCCTCGTGACCCTGCTCACCCAGAGAGGAGAGAAGCGATCAGAAAGAAAGTCGAAGGAAATGTGTTATGCATACTCAGTACATCTTGAGTGTTGATCTGAAATATTTTCTATAATGTAGCAAACCTCATCTGCAAGTGACCCATGCTCTTGCTCTTCAGAGTAGCAGCAGAGCTGTTGCAATGTTATCTTACAGACTAAACTGGCTGCGGGTTTGACAATGTTGTTATGAGTTTTTATTTGGAATAAATGCAACGGACAAATTTCAGTAGGAATTGATTATTGAAGATAACTTTGACCATTGCTGCTGGAAGCTCGGAAACAGGGCCAAGAAATTTACAAAAAATCCTGCAGTAATAGCACTGTTAAGTTGTGTTCACACTACGAGCGTCAAAGCAACATTCTACAAGACATTTTCAATGGAAGCCGGTGATATGAAGCTACAAACTGATGCCCAACACTACACGCTACAAATAAAGTTGAGCTGGTCTCAACTTTTTTCAGCGCTCCAATGACTAGAATGAACGTAGCATAAGATATGACGGGGCCCTTCAATGTGCTTTTACAAATCTGATTAACTAGAAGGTATCAGGAGAGTCTTCAGAGATTTGGTTCAAAGTATACCGGAGCACACGGATTTAAGGCAACAAACTTCATGAGATGACTAACGCAGCTTTCTGAGGAAGACGCACTTGGCGTTGAAACATTAGTCTTCTAATGAAGTTTGTTACCTTAAATCTGTGTGCTCAAGTATACTTTGGACCAATTCTCTGAAGTCTCTCCTGATACAAGATTACTCTGTTCTGAGAGCACCGGACAGTCCTGTGATTCCTTGTGAGGCGGTTGAAGCGCATTTAACTTCTTCCTAACTAGAAGTAGGGGTGGGGGAAAAAATCAATACATCGTAGAACCATGATATTTTGCGTTGAAAAATGTTATTGATGCACGGACATCAAGTATTGATCTTTTATTATATAAACTATTAACCTCTTAACAGTCCGATGTCTATGTCTTTCAGAGATTGTAGCGGGCTCAGTTGTAAAGCTAGAGTGAAGATACTGGCATCTTCTGGAAGTAGAAAACCTAAGGAATCAATTAATACCAACCATGTCATGTTAGCTTGCTGGGAAGAACACTATATAACGCTCCAAAGTTATGCTAAATCTTGGTGACGAAAAACTTGCCTGACCATTTCCCTTGACCTCTCACCTAAATATGTGTGAATGAAAACTCTGAGTGAACAGAAAAACTGACACTGTAAAACTAATCTCTTATTATATAAAGCACATGTTGACAAACGGTATAATTTGCAGTTGAAAAAAGGTAATAAATCGTAATATATCCCAATATATCTTATCGCAATACTCAGCATATATTAATCGCAAAAAAATCTTATTGTGAGAAAAGTATTGTGATATCGTATCGAGGAGTGTCTGGTGATTTCTACCCCTAACTGAAAGGTATGTTTGCATGATCAATCCTAATGGATATATCGATGCTATGGAAAAGTTTTGTTATGAGCTCCTCTACCTTATTCTACAGTGCAAGTAGACAAGCGAGCAAGGCTGCTGTTAGTCCATCGATCACATGAGCCTCACCAAGTCAGGTCATAGCAGTCCACTTAGAGTCTCTCTAGAGTAACTTTCATCATGAAGCCTGTTATTGAGGAGCAAGTGTAACGCGCCAAATAAACAATGTTATTGTTATTTTCTACAAAGCCTGTGAGTTTGGCAGCCGAACATGATGGATAAGTGTGTGCAAGCATCGTTTAGCGTAAAGCATCAATGCATTAAAATGTCTAATCAATCATCTTTAATAATGTGCAGAAAAATAAATCGAGTTTCAAAGTAACTGCTCCTTCTCAACCCAGTGATTGACTCTGCAAAAATGGCACATCCATGCCGCCGCGCCCGTTGGCCCCGGCAAGGACTCGACAACAATAGCCCACCTGGAGACTCCACCGTTCCAGCTCAATGTAATCAAACGGTGTGTGCTCAGAAAATGCAGACATGTTAAAATCTGAAAGGATGACATTAAGGATGAGAGATGAACAGGATGACAGAGGGCTGTGTGAGACAATAAAATCAAGGCCATCCAAGAACCAAGATGGATTGATGAGTCCATTGAGTGGAGATGGCAGGCAGCCAGCTAGCACAGAGGTCAGTGCAGAAGGATATCTCTTGGAAGAAATGATGCATTTAAGAGGGCCAAGGCTGCCAGGGTGGGCTCACTGGCGGGGAGAGGAAAGAGGGCGATATGAAGTGAGCGATGGATGAGGAGGCGGGGAGAGGAGGCTGGTATGTAGATGAAGTGGAGACGTGAGAAATATTTAAAACGGGGGGAAGAGAGATGATGGCGAACGAAAGAAAGATCTATTAAGCGGAACTCAGGTAAGTGGACAATGGGAAGGGAAATATGGAAACAGGAATGAGGAAGAGTAATGAGGGGTTAGAAATGGAAGACACGAGGCGACAGGTGGTGAAAACATGATGTGACGAGCCAAGTTAATTTGAATGAAAGCTTGGAGCATTAATGATAAATTTGTCACATTATGCGCAACAATGTTCGAGGATATAAAACAATAAAAATCCACCCAACACTTGAACACATGGTGTACCAGAGAGGCTACAAAGACACAGGTTCCATACCAAAGCGTGAGCCAAAACATTATGCCGAGGGAGACTGGTTTTATTAATCAAACTGATTATTCTATGAGTCAGGCATTCACACAAACAAGGAAAAATTATGGGTTTGAGCCTTAGTCACCAAAAATGAAAAATCTGGCCCATCTGCCCGCTGTGATTTGCTGCGATGGATCCGGCTAAGTGTCTGCTAACGCCCCGGCTGGCTAATTGACTTAGGTTTATAACGGTGAGGTCCGCAGTGGAATTTATGCAACCCATCTGCCACATAAATAAACAATGGCGAATGGAGATGAAGTGAATCAGTCAGAAGTTAACTGTCTGACTTTTCAAAAGGTCTCGGCTCTATTCACTGTTCGGCACGCCGTCTCAAGACCCAGCCTTTTATTCCCTCCACTCTCCGCTCCTTTCAAATTCCCCCCTTGACATCCCCCCTTAGCCTGAGGGCTGCGGAAATCCATGCTGTAATGTGAACAGCAGTCGAGGTTCTCTCCCTTCATCATTTCTCTCCCTCACTTTTCTGACAAGGAGATAAATGCCGCGCTAGTTATTAGTCGACTATGGCTGATTGATATCCTCTATGGAAGGCCCTAAAATGCAACTCTTTGCTTCCTGTTGCAATTCAAGGTTACCAGACTAATAAATGGAGGTATTTTCAGGGGGGAGTAAAGTAGAAAGCTTTCGTAGATGAGCGATAATGGTGATTTAATGTACTTTTTAAAGCGGATCGTGAGATCTAAAGAAGCTAGACAATGCTCATTTGATGGAGAATCAGTCGCATCAAAACGGAGCCTCAATGAGTTCACTGGAAATGTTTCTTCAAATCAGAGAGGTAGACATAAAGAGCTTAACTCTACTTTCAACTTGCCATGATAATGTTTGATGTGTCAGCTCATTGCATTTCTCTCTATTTAGAAATGCAGTCAAAGAATGAAATGAATCCCCTTAAGATGTCCCCAAGGGGAGTTTTTTTTCTCTCCTCCATCTGTCAAAATCATACTCTCACTCCAATACACAGCCTGCGGAGTATATAAAACGAGAAGGTTGTCGTAAATGTATATTAAGCTTTTTAGAAGCACAGTTGACAACTACCAAGGGCTAAATCGCTCAGCTGAAGCAGAACCTGTTCTCAGGCAAGACGTAACATCCTCATAATCCAGGTCATATATAGAGAGCTTTCGAACCCACAGGAGCATCATACATGCATGCATGTGCACACTGCGTGCACATATTGGGGAAAAGATAAAAAAGGAGTTTCCTCTCAGGCAAACAACTGGGTCGGCTAAATCGCAAATGATACTTTAAGAGATACAAATACAGTTTTTACATTGAGGGAATTCTTTTCCCTTACCAAGAAAATAGTAGAGGAAAAAGAATATGCTCTAGATAAACTGCAAAATCCTGTAGCGTCATGACTGATTTGTGTGGCAATGATTAGTCAATTAATCGCATAGTTGATTAACAGGAAGTCAATCAGCTACTCTTTTGTTAATCATGTATTAATTGTTTAAGCAAAATTGCCAAACATTCGGTCGTTCCAGTCTATCGAATGTGAGGATGTTCTGCCTTTTTCTGTCAAATCATTATAAACTGAATTTAATGACCAAATGTTTAATCAAGAAGATACCTGGCAGATTAATTGATATTGAAAATAATTGTTGATTGCAGCTCTGATTTAGTGTTTCTAGCATTTCTCTGATTTGCTCCACTGCAGAAGCCTGTTGTGCCATGCTAAACGCAGGTCCTCTCTTAAGTAAGGGTTCAAAGTCCACACTAAATGATACTTTCAAACTCGTTAGTTTGATACTAAAGCGTGTCGATGTTATGTTGCACCACGTAAGGTTCATCTTAGTTAGTCTGGTGTAAAGTTACAAAATGTTGTCGGAAAGCACTATTCTTGACGCAGCTTAGAGAGGAGGTTAAGGGCTAAAATAGCCAACTTTTAATACCAAACTTCTAACTAGGACAAAGCATTATGATTAGGTGATAAATATACAACCTTAATCTACTGCTAAGGTGCAAAATAGCAGTAGTGACATTGAGTGGTGAAAGCATCAACTGCAACATAGGGTAATATAATATAACGGTAACGTTAGTCTATTATTGGGCAGATGAAATTGTAATATTATAACAAACATCAATCATGATAGCATACATTGGCAAACTGTTAAAAATCAATTAGTTAGTAGTGCTTGTCAATGTGGCACAGGGGATATTTACATACAATTGCCCGCTTGTGGGGTTTTTTTTATATGTATCGTTATGCCCTTTATTTTTCATGTTTACAGACCACTGGCATAATGATAGTGTGACTACTCTTTATACACGCAGTAGATGTATGCACATAAATTCCCCAACCAAGTTTTGAAGTTATCCTGTAGCAAAATAAAAGTGCCAGACACACTTGTAGGGAAGGACTGATCCTCTGTAAAGAGGGACGTATAAATCAGTCACCATGAATGGCCAAGGGGTGTAATTTATCACGGAGCGTGTTGCAGATGCTGGTATAACTGCAGGTATAATTAGCTAGTTATCCCACCTTTCAGAATAATGCACCATGCCAACCACTATTTTACGGAGGACTTCACACCTACTAGGGGCTAGGTGTAAGATTTAAGTTGTAACTTGTGCCTACATTGTACCTATTTCAGCTGGTGCAACAATTGAAATGTTAGTAGCTCGTAAACTCCGACTTAATGGTCCAGTGTGTAGGATCTGGCGGTATCTAGCGGTGATGTGTGGAGATTGCAACCAACTGAAGCTTCTCCCGTGTGCCAAGCGTGTTGGAGAGCTACGGTGGCCGACGCGAAAACGCAAATGGCCCTCTCTAGAACCATCTGGAGCAGAGCCAGTGCGTAGAGTGTGTGTGTACGTGGGGAGTGAGTGGTGAAGCAAGAGAGAGAGGAGGGAACGAGTAACATGATCGACTCCGGCTCAAGCAGGAAAAGTTAACAGTGTTTGATTTGTCTGTTTTGGGCTACTGTTGAAACATGGTGCAACATGGCGGACTCTGTAAAGAGGACCCGCTCCCTATGTAGACATAAACGGCTCATTTTAAGGTAATGAAAACACAGCGATTCTTATTTTATTATACAATCAAGAAAACATACTTATTAATATTTCTGCCAATAGATCCCCCTAATTTTTACACACTGGTTCTTTAAGTTAGAAACTACGTTTGAACCTATGCACAGCTGGTGCACTGTGCAGGAGTATTACAAGAGTGAGTTTGGTTTCTGTTGCTGACCTTTTATTGCTGCGGGTGCTCTGCTGTTCTTAGATGTTTGCTGCACGCCGGTGCTGTCATTTTGTATGATTCGCCAGGCAGGCAGCACTAGTAAGTTTTGGCAGCTTGGCTCAGGTTGTTACTTCACCCTCCCCTCATTGGGCGCACTCTCCATCCGCCTGGTCTTTGTCAGCCTGGCAAATGTCCAACAAGCTGTGGGTAACCCCTTTCACTGCCACGGCATCCACATGGGGAAAGAAATACCTACAGCGGTGCTTTGATCGCTTTTTTCTAAAGCACTGAACACCGCAGCTGGCTTTCTCTGGATGAGAGGTGTGAGTGTGGCGATGCACAAAGAGCTAGCGCCCCTTGTAGTGAAATGTTGGACAAGTTAGACTCACCTCTTTTTGACTACGGTAGCCTCCGTGCAGTCTTCAGCCTGCTTTCACTGTGACAGCTAAGTCCCATCCCGGTTCAGCTGACAGGCCTGCTTGCATCGGGTTGCGATCCCTTTGACGGGAGAGCTTTAACCTACCTCGCTCAAAGAAATGTCGGACTCCAGATAAGTTGCAGATGGCAGCTCAGTTCCCCCATCTTCCTCATTGTGCTGCAGAGGTGTGAATTCCCTCGAGGTAGCTTGGCCTGCTGCCCCGTCCGGTGCAGCAGCACGCACAGATTGTGCTTGTACCTCCACCTCTCATAGCTCCACTCTTTGTTGAAGTCTGCACAATTTCAACTTTTACTGATAAGCTAAAGCTGCTGTTACTCTGAGTTCCTGCTATATTTCTCACCCTAGTTCATGGATTTATTGGGTAGTCATTTTACAAAGCTGTCAACTCTTATACCACCTGAACTCCTGTCAGCGTCACACAGCTGAAGGCCTACCATAAGATCTACCATGCTCATGTACAGTAGCCATTTCCTCAGTACGGCATCAGCACAGCCATCTTTATCTATGCCCACAAGACACAGACCGGCACAACAGGACTGCTCTTACATATAATAAATAGGGCTGTCAAAGTTAACGCGATATTGCATATAACATGTAAACGCAAATTCTGTTTAACGGCACTAATTTCTTTAACGCATTAACAGAACTTGCGATTTTTAGGTTGTAGCGGGCTCAGTTTTAAAGCTTGAGTGAAGATGGCATTATATGAAACTAAAAAACCTAACAAATCCATTGGTACCCACTATGTCATACTAGCTTATCGTGAAGGAGGCTAAATAATGCTCCAAATTTGGCATGGCCATTTTCAAAGGGGTCCCTTGACCTCTGACCTCAAGATATGTGAATGAAAATGGGTTCTATAGGTACCCACGAGTCTCCCCTTTATGGACATGCCCACTTTATGATAATCACATGCAGTTTTGGGCAAGTCATAGTCAAGTCAGTACACTGACACACTGACAGCTGGTGTTGCCTGTTGAGCTTGAGTCTGCCATGTTATGATTTGAGCATATTTTTATATGCCTGTGAGGGTTTCTGGACTTAGTCATTGTTTTGTGTTGTTAATTCATTTCCAGTAAATAAATATATGCATACATTTGCATAAAGCAAGCATATTTGCCCACTCGCATGTTGATAAAAAATATTAAATACTTGACAAATCTCCCTTTAAGGTATTTTGAACAGATAAAAAAAATGTGTGATTCATTTGCGACTAATCCCGATGAACTATGGACAGTCATGCGATTAATCATGATTAAATATTTGAATCGATTGACAGCCCTAGTTAACTATTGTGGGAGAGATTTGTGCTTTGCACACCACGGGGAAGATGTACATTATCTGCAGAAGTCACATTATGTAGTTTCAGAACTTGGCTGAGGAATTCAGGAGCCATTTATAGGAACGTTAAGTCCCAGATAAGGTAGAATTGATCTCATTTGTTATGATCCATTATTACAATCTCTCATTTTCCTCAGCTTATCTATACTTTTTTAATTACTATTCCCTTTGAGGCCACGCCTGACTACTAGCACTAACCTTTTGCCTGTTAGATTCCCAAATAACAAGGCTATAATTTGCCCACATATTTACATAGTATTAGCAACTTCATATTAGGAAATAATCTAATATTAGCCTTTTCCTATCTCATAGTTTATTCTGCAGCTATCTGTGTTTACCCCATTGGTATTGATGGATTGTCACCCAGGTCACACCCCAGATGAAAGGTACACACTGGTCGGTGTTATGGTACTCTCCTGGGACCTGTCCGTATTGGTACATGCACAATATGAGCCTCCTTTTGAACTACTGGATTCAGCAGGTCTTGAATCTTGAACTGCCCTGTTCTTGGCTCTCTGCTTTGCCGAGATAATATTTGACTTTCATGCACTGTCGGCTCATACCTCGCCTTCTGTACCAGTTTACATTATAACCTTAATTTGTGTGCATTCATAAGCCTTTTAACCTGTCTGAAAAAAGCAGTTGCTTTTGACATAGATGTCTTTTTGTTTCTAAAGAGCAAAGGAGACTGACTGCCTCGTGGATATATGACACATATCTAAGGCACATACCCGGCTCTTGAGTCACGCAATCAGCCATTTGCTCGCTTTGTAAATCCAGCTCAGGGGCAAGCACTGTCGAAACAGCCTTTGTCCTTTTAGGACCATGCAGACTATTACCACAGCCCTCTCTCTGCTAGGGGGGCCGATTGCCTGGCAACGCTTGCATTCACTCTCACAGTGAAACTGCATCTTGGAATTATTTAAATGAGTTTCATTGAGAGATGCCATTGATGATAACTGCATTTCACCCCAACACAGTCATTAGATAGTAGCATGCGGATGTGAAGGGCTCCTATTAACCTCTCTCTTAGCCGCACTGTCAGGGTTTGTCAGGGTATTACTTTATATCCTCCGCACAGTCGGCGTTACACAGGATGAACCGACCAAAGTGGAGCTTATCTACATAGCCCCACTTTCCAGAGAGGAAGAAGTGAGATGCAACAACAGTTGGCCTCCCACCGTCCCTCAGGACTTGATGAAGTGCAGAATTAAACTGTGGGAGTAAGCATGTTACATGAAATAATTATGCACTGCAAAAAGACAGAAACCTTCCCCTGACACACACACATACTCATCACTCGTAAGGATGCGCCCTCACTCACACTGAACTCAAATCATCTGCGACACAAGAATCCCAGCTGATTTGCACCTTGTGCCCGTCTTTCAGCGAGCTGCTATTGTACCACTTTATACTGTAAAATATCCTCTTTGTATTTATGTAGTCGCAGTAAAAGAAAAATATCTTATTCAAGCAATAATGTAAAAAGACGAATGCATTGTGTTAAAGTAACCCTGTAAAACAAAATAGATAAAACCGTAAGGTAGTTTCTGTCCCATTCCGAAGCATTTATTTGGCTTTGAAGCGCCGTAGTCAGGTTGTCCCGGGTTTCAAGGATTATTAGGTGAGTTTGTGCTGTCAGGGACGTGCTGTACTCAGGCGGTTATAAATGGGCTTCTCCACTCAGGGACCAAGTATCCTATCAATCTAACACTTTAGAGTATCATCAGTACTCCAGACCTTGGTGTGCTCCCCAGCTGAAAAGAATGGACTGTCTTATCCGCGAGTTAAATCATAATGATGCATCTTGTTTCCTATTAGTTAGTAATCAGTTAATTATGATTCTGAACATGTAATCTCCTGCTTTGTCATATGTTTTCCCATTCCAGTGTAGCCATTGTTGAACAACTCATGTCATTTTACACTAATGCCTTGCATTGTTTAATTTATGATATGCGATTTCTATGCTGCTGCTCAGAGAAGCTAAACAATGGCCTTTACTGCTGTATCTGTTTACTGTTGGATCTCAAAATAAATAGTTCCTTTGAAATGCAAATCACTGCATGCACAAAAGATTAAAATAAAAAAGTGTATAGCTTTTCTGCTAGTGTCCTCTTGCTGAGGAGCGTGTATCCTCAGCTTAAACGTGGCTTTGTGAAGATGCTGTCATCATTTGTGATGTCAAGCGGTTTTCTCCGGGGAAATGCTATCCAAAAGAGTATCTTATGATTTTGTTGCTAGCATTTTTATGACCACTACCTCAAAAAAAAAACATTTGCATCATTATTGCAAGTGTGAATAGTACTGAATAAATGAAAGCAGCAGTAGGTAAAATTGGAGCAAATATGATTAAAAAAAGTTATTTTTATAAAACGGTCACAATATCCTGACAGTAGTGCAAGAGACAGGTAATCTGAAAAAAATCATGTGCCTCTGTGTCCTCTGGTGCTCCTTATGGCATCTGCAAGATTTCACAGACCGGAGGAAAACAACCAATCAGAGCCGAGCTGGAGCCTTGCCGTCTCTGAGCAGCTGTCAATCACTCGCAAACTCCGATCAAACGGTCAAACTAGGCAGCGCTGATCAAATATGAATCAATATTCTGTTACTGCAATGTCTATTTCTCTCCTCTAATATTAACAGAAACATCCTGTAGTGTACTGTTTAGCTGTAAAATGAGAAAGTTTGTGACCCGGCAGCCATGTTGAGATCAGTTGAGGAAATACCAAGCACCGCCCAGCAGCCGGGGCAAACTTTCTTATTTTACAGCTAAACAGTACACTACAAGATGTTTCTGAAAACATTTGAGGTGAGAAATAGTCATTACAATAACAGAATATTGATTCATATTTGATCAGCGCTGCCTAGTATGACCGTTTGATCGAAGTTGTAAGTGATTGACAGCTGCCTCCGTTGAATGAACAGCCAATAGGAACGCTCTATCTCTGAAATGACCTGTGATTAGTTTTCTCTCAGAACACTTAAATTACAATATGTTGAAAGGTTATTATGGAATTTTTGCCTAATGATGCCAAAAACATTCTGCCTACTGCAGGTTTAATCTCAGTGGTACGGTAAACAAATGCAAAAGTATGTTTGTAGTTGGATCAAACGCTTCCCAGAGTGAAGGATCCCCTGCATAGATTTATCAGATTATTGAGACTTTTGATCTTCCAGCTGAGCTTTTGAGCTGGTATCTCTTTGTTGGATGACACTTGAGAACCCATTCATCTTCTGTGCCAGCGGTTTCTGATGCATTTTTGAGTATAATAAAAGATGCCCTCCAAATGTTAATCAGAAGAGCTCTCGATCAATTGTGGGAGGAATGCAATAAAACATGTATAAACATGGTACACTGGGAGTCCTCACAGTGGCTACTGCACCTTGTATCCCCCCACAGATTGATTTCTGTGCTGTGCAGCGGCAGAGTCAACTAAATATGTAATAGGCTCACTATCTGTAAAGCTCAGGAAATTACAAATAGATATTTAATGGACTGGTTGGACTTCGATATATCACCTCCAACATGTGCACGTATGTGGGAGGAAGGAACGGATGTAGAAGGCAAATCTTGTTGGTCAAGAAATGAATGTGTTCTTTATTTTCTCATCATCAGTCTTAAATTAGACCATCGACTCTTTAATGTCAACTCCTACGAAGGAATTTTATGCAAAAGCAAAGTACTTAACATCTTTTATGAAGCGTGGAGGGTGAAATTAATGCGATTGTGCTGTATGTACGCAGAGATACAAAGATAAGATTTGTTGAGGAATACTGGAGTCGTGCATAAATGGTATTAGACTGAAAGTAAAGTAGAGAAACAAACCATTTAAACCCACAATTCACATGGTTTTAGCCTAAATTTAGATATCTCTAGTCCTGAGGCAAAACAGTCGAGACTTTCTTGAAAATGTCAGCGAGACAACTCCGAGGACTGGTAGCAACAGTGACAGCTGACAGCGAATGGGTGGCTGACATCGTGCACATTATACCAGTATCACATATTGAGATGATTCAAATAAAATATGATTCATTACAGCAAATCTCCATTTTACGTGTTACTGCTCCAGTTTTATCTCTGTGTGGCAGATTAGCGCGTTGAGGTTTTGCATCATGTTCTCAAACATTGATTACTTGTCTGAGATTACAATTATAACCCATATTTTTGCTTCAGCACAGCTATATGCTGAGCTGCATCACTGTAGCTGAATGGATGGCAGCGTTAGGAGCGTTGAAAGCAAGTCTATGTTAAGGAATGGCATCAAACAAGCAAACACTATGCCAGGAGAGAAGATTAATGCCACCGCCTCGTGTAATGTACGTTCCACTCGGTGCAGAACATGAACAAAGTATTCCTGCTTTAAGTAACACTAAGCCTGATTGATGATTCAAACAGCGTCATGCCACTAGATGCTGCAACTCCCGAAAGATGCAGCACTTTGTTACGAGCGTGACCGCTCCGTGGACCGAGCCGCCTCGCTGCCAAAGGTCCGATAGAAAACAAAAATATCAAAGGCAGTCCAAGGCGTTTTGTGAATTCCTCCTCCACACTCAAGTGCTTTCCCCTGTCGCTGAATAGAAATGCTTTTGATCTGAAACTTGAGGCCGCTGTGTTCTCAGATGACAATGAATATTACATGGAAACAGCCTTGAGATGCAATTGGGCTTCCTGTCCTCTACAGTGATGTAGCGTTTGTCAACAGGAGCCTGGACTGCAAGAAAAAAAAAGCCAGAGACTCTCCGCAGACTTTCACAGGATTAGTAGCGCAAATAGTTTAACTAGCCTCTGTGACAGCTGCTGTCACCTAATTGAATTCTGTAATTCATCATTCATTCTTGTTTACCGCCTGCACAACAGGTGACAGGCTGATGAGACACCTCCGAAGAGTTAAATGATGAATGAAGCCTACTGCTACCATCAGCGTGTGTCGCAGGCTCCCTAGCAACGCTGCACCCGATCTGACTCTTATCAGGCTGTTGAATAGACGTTATCAACACGCATCTGTCCCAAGTGTGTAGGCTATTAGGGGCACACTAAACTCATAGTAAGTTCCCAATGTTGTTATCACCCATTTATTTCAGTGAGCCAATTATTCAGCATAGATGTGGGTCATTAGGGCCTTACTATGTTGTAAAAGGGAAAGTGAATCTTAAAAGCAGCATGTTCCAACACGTTGTAAAACTGAATGAAACGTTACTAGGGATGCACTGATACCGGATCGGATATCAGGTGTGGCATCGCCCTGTCGGGGATTCTTTCACAACAATGACCGGCTCGCCGTGCATCATCCTTTGCATGAAAGTGATGAATTACAGCCAATATATCCATTATTACAGCGGCACACAGCTGGCAGGAAGCAGGCAGAACCAGATATGTCATACTGTATAAGCGTGCAGGGTGGTACAGTCCTGTGGGTCTGATGCACGGTCATTATGCCGAGGAAAAAAACTTAATTTAATTTTAATTAATTTCACCACTTTTAGGACAAAACGATTTAAATGAGGACTATTTAAGTGTTCATACTGGGAAGTTGATTTACCTAAAAAAAAAAAAATATCCTCTGATTTACAGACATCTCTTTATACATCCATGGCTATGAACTCACTGGAGTTTTCAGTCCAAAATGGCGAAAGCACTACCGTAGCGTCATCGCAGCTATTGTCAAAAAAGCACCAGAGTTTCATCTCTTTGGATCTACACTCTTCGACCCCGGTCTCCTGGTTGAAAGTCCTGTGTTCATTTGACCCATCCACCCGCTCTGTGTGCGTTGCCTCACTTCCACTTCTGCTCCTGTCATAATTACTACGGTCGTTAGAGGTCGCTGTCATCTTCTTTTATACCTTCTTTCGCTGATCTGCCATGTGAGTAGATGACAAAACCTACTGGTGGGTGTAGTAGGGCCCTACTGACCCGCATCTGTTGAGCTCATAGCCACTGATAACGCCTATTTAGTCTAATCCACCCAACAACAGGTTGTCTGTGTGTTTAGTTACATCAAAGTCAAAATGCAAAGTTTCAGGCAAAAATCGCATAAATCTTTTGAACCCGCTAAACACCTTATCCTTCCCTTTCTACGCAGCGCTCCATTATCTCCCCATATTGCTTGAGAAAAGGGTAAGGAGGAAGAAATAACCATTATGAAACGCAATTACAAGTTGCTCAGGGGTCCAAACACCCACGTTGTGCATTACATCGAGCCAAATTTTCTTTTTGCCACGGTGAGTGGTTGCTCATACATATTGCACTAAGGAGAGATGTCAATTCGTTTCCACCCGGCTTTGACACCGTTTCGCAGTAAGTGAAACACTCAAAAATTGATGCACCTGGATTTCAGCCAAATCCAACCCCGCCCGAAACAAGAATTCAAAAGATAATTTCATTATGGCTCTGCGGTTCAAGTTAACCAATATTACACGAGAGGGAGTGCCATTCATAATGTTTTCACACAGAAGTACAAAGCAATGAGGCTGGTTAGTTTGTTGCCTAGCTGCCAGCTGTTGATTGGTTGCTAGGGTTACAGATATGAATCGGTAAATAAGGTGGAGTGACACTTGTATGACGCTGTATATTGGCACTTATTCTAATAGCTGTGACAGATGAGCTCATTGTGCCGACACGAACAACAGTGTTAGGAGCTTGTAAGGAATGTATTTAACGCTGGATTTCCACCTTCAGTGTCCAGTCTGTCAGTTATTAACACCCTCCCTGTTTATTTTTTCCTGTAAAGCTATGAGGACACAGTTCCAGCATCTTGAAAGTGTCTGCAGATGCAGTGGCACCATGATTACTTTCACCAGCTCTTCATTAGTTATGCCTTAATCACAGATCATAGCAGCTGATGCACCTGGGAGTGAAATGGTCTTAATATGGCTGCTGGCAGAGATGAGCTCTCCAGCTGTTTGCTGCCCTCCGAAGCTGTCAGCCCTCATTTGAGCCAATTGCCCTGTGGAACTCAATAATCAAACCTGTAATAACCTCACACAACCTCGAATGCACCCGTGTGCAGGGCCGGCCGCTGCACACCCCATTTCTCCCTCTCTCTGTGTCTCTTCCTTTGGCTCGCTGTTGTGCAGGTCTGTGTGCAAATTGCAAATTGAGTATGATTACTTTCGGACTATTTTACTTCAGAATATGCCCACCTGAAACCACATTTTTCAAGTTAGCTCACATGGCTTGGCTTTGTAGTAGAGTGCGTCTCTCCATTTTTTAATATCAAGCAAACACATTAAAGGCAGATCAGACTTAGTGATTAAATGTTTTTTTCATTTTATTTATTTTATATTTATTTTACCTTTATTTAACCATTTAAGTCAATTGAGAACCAATTCTCATTTACTCATTGACGACCTGGCCAAGAGGCAGCGACAGAAGGCAAGGCGATACAGACATTAGAACATAAATACAACTAGTGCAATAAAACATTAGACAAAATTGAAACATCACAATATATACAGTACTTACAACAATAGATATATGTATGTGTTGTGTTCCAGAGAGGCACATTCAGAAGCAGGTGCAGTGATCAGAAACTATTGCTTGTTTTGAGTTATTAAAGAAGGGTAACAGAAAGAGGATGCGGAGTTTTAGTATCTTTTGTAATTCATTCCAGTCACTAGGAGCAGCAAACTGGAATGATTGACGGCCAAAGGAGGTGCGGACTTTTGGACCATACTAATGAATCTGCTAGAACATAAATTGCGGTTACTGTTGTAGATATTGAGTAGTGAGCGGAGATATGGAGAGGTTTTGCCAATGATAGTCTTATAAATTAACTGATACCAGTGGATCTGACGCCTGGTATGGAGTGATGGCCAGTTGACTAGAGAATACAGGTTACAGTGATGAGTGTTGAAAGGGGCACCGGTGACAAAGCGAATGGCAGTATACTAGATGACGTCCAGTTTATTGAGAAGAGTTTTTGGAGGCGAATCTGTAGATTAAGTCGCCATAATCCAGGATGGGGAGAATTGCCATTTTAACCAAGGTGTGCTTTGCAGAGTGGGTAAAAGACGCTTTATTATTAGGGTAAAGGAAACCAATATCTTGCTCTGACTTTGGAGAGGAGCGTGTTGATGTGCGTTTGGAAGGAAAGTGAACTTTCGAGCCAAATACCAAGGTATTTATAGGAATTGACAAATTCAATTTCTGTTTTATAAGTATTTAAAAGAAGGTGAAGGTTAGAGGAGCCATGATGGATACTGTTGAAGCTGTGTTGCAGGGCAGTATTCAGGGAGCGGCTGGATGTATACAGAATGGTGTCGTATTCATAATTTCTATGCTTTCTTGAATTTTTGTTTTGTCACAGGCCAAAAGTTACCCTTTAGCTAGCTCGCTTTGGTGGACAATAAATAAATTATTTTACATAAAATGTAACATTAACTTCAAGACTGGCATTATTTACAACAGCTGTAGGAGACGGGAGCTCTTTTATATGCAGATTTGTACGCCTGTACCGAAAGTAATGTTTGTAAATCTTGCATTAAATAACATTTGATTATCTTCAGGATGGTTTTCCAGTAAAACTTTACCCGTCAGCTTCGAAACAGATGCTATAACGCATGTTTTTTCGAGCAATAAATTTGACTGGTTCCACCGTCAGTGAAGTGAGTTATAAAATGATTTTCTCTAACAAAGCATTTTCCTGTGCCTGGATGAGAGTTTACTACACTGAAAAAAAATAAAATGTCACCATGTAGAGGTAAAATGTCGAGCAAGGAGTGTTTTGGAAAGTGTTTAATTACGTACAACAGAGGGCGGTCTCACTTTGGACATTAGATTTAACGGATACTGTCATTAATGTACCTGACCTTTATGTCAGTGGTATTTCTTTACCAGTATCTCTTTCATATACTGCAGTCTGTTGCTTTCAGAGAGCCGAAGTCTCCCTTGTCACATGACTTTATAACTCGGAGGCACCGCCTGCCTTATCCCGTAGCGTTCCTAATGAAAAGAGTTCCAAGCTTAAACTTTTCTGGACAGCTTCCCTTTTCTACTTTGCCTAACAAGGTAGGCATTCCATTTCACTTGGGAGCTTTCAGATACGTTTTAGTCTCCGCGGTGTGATGAGGTGCCAAAACTACCAGGGGAAGGCAACTCTGTGGAGAGTCTGTCAGTGTGCTAAGGATCAAAGCCATTTGCAAAGAGCACACACACACATCAAACACCGTCGTGCAACGTGTTACCTAGCAACCCCCAGACCAGGTGTTGCAGAGAGGAGGAAATATTAAAGCCCACATTCTTCCTGTTTTCTGCAAATACAATTTTAAAGGAAATCGATAAAGCCGTGAATGTGTACTGCATGCGAGAGAGGAGTGGAGGAGCTTCTTTTTTTTTTACTTTCTCCTGCACTACGGTAGACAACAGGAGCGCTGCGAAGAAGAAGATAAGAATGTAATATCAAAACCTGAGGCAGGAGGGAAGAAAATATGAAAGAGTGACGCATATCCTCTGATGGATCACGCTAATAATGCCCATATCCTGTCCATATAAGGAAATACACACTGAAATGGGAGCACCAAAACAAAATAGTGACGGGCGCACACACCTCACCGTGTGATATGCGGAGCTGGAAAGGCCCAATTCCACTGAGTGGCCATGTCACGATGGAGTTAGGCAATTATGTGTGATGCGGCCGAGTACTGAAAGGGAGCAACGCTTTGAGCTCTAAGGTGAAGCCACCGGGTCCTCATGCATCGCAGTCAGCCCTTTATCATGATTAGAACACAGCTGTCATATTAGCAGGAGAATTATGCAGTGTTACAGTCCTACAGTTGAACAAGGCTGAGCAGGGGGGGCATCCATGCCTGCTGTTACTGGCAGCGACTGTATCAAACCGCTGGCAGCATGTGTGAGGTCAGATACCCCTCCCGGTGAAGTCAAGCATAAGTCAACCTTTGCCGTAATGTTGTTTGAAATGCACCGCTACCGCCCGAGATGCAGGTAAATTTGTGATTTAGAAACGTTAATAACGTCGTTTGCTCACCCCTTGTCACGCCGAGGCGAGTTAGCTTTATTTACCTGCGAATGGTGATGGTCATTGCGGGTAGCTAATGCGAAAAGCATCAGGAACAATATGTGTGTGCAGCCCCCTCAGGAACACTTGAGAAGGGCGTGGAGAGTGATGTGGCACCGCAGCCGTCCCAGCTTGTCTGTCTTAGCCAGCAGAAACAGGTGTAAGCTGTGAAAGTGCTTGATGAATGTTCTCTTTAGTGCCGGTGACTGACTGCCCTTATTCAAACAGTAGACAGCTCCTCTGGCTAAGTACTCTGGGAGCAGATACTGTACATGGCTCACGCAGGCGTGTAGTGCAACCAGGCAGACACACACATTTACAGGAACACGTGTGCAAATACAGACACATGAGGACATTTTTAAGCATGCTTTACATGTTTCACACAATGCCCAGTTTTGCTCTACTTTGATAAGAGGTCCCTCTGGGGGAACATGATCGCTGATTGATTTGGTTTGTTGATGATAAGAGACGTGAGCTCCCCCCACCTGTAGCCTCCCCCGGGGTGGTGCATGTGGGCGTGTGTGTATGTGTGTGAGTGTGTGTGTATGAGATGCATCCATTCTGATAATTATTACACTGCAAGGATGAATAGGCTGCGAGGGGGATACAGCCTCGCACATGACAACTTAATCAAGCCGCGCAAGGACAAAAATAGGATTAAAGAGGGAGAGAGAGAGAAGACGTCTCTCTTTTCATGATCTATGAATAGAGTCTGAAAGAAAAGGACAGCAGTGGATGGAAGGCCCGCGTGATAAAGACAGACTGTTCCCCGCGGGGCTTGAAGGGATGACAGGGTCGCGATCCGACTTCCCCCCTGACGGAGGAAATAAAGAGTCACATTTGAACAAAGAGCTCGCCATGCAGCCTTCATCTCTTTCGGAGGTGCATTAAAGGAAAATATGCACATAAGCACAAACAAATCAGCAAACGCCCACTTTCAGAGCAGCGCATCCTTTATTACTTTTGGGTTATTGCTTTTTCTTTTCTCGGCCGGCCTCTGACCCTCCTCTCTGCGCTGAACTTTTTATTCTGTTTCCTTTTGATCTTCCTTTTATGCTCCATGCAATTATATCAAAAGTTCTCAAAGAGAAGTTCTCACATGAGAAGCATCTACAAGCATTAATTTCTGCCCAGCTACCTGTACGGGTATTGACAGAATGATAAACGTGATGCGAATTGGAGATGATGAGGTGCTTCTTAAAAACGGTCATTGGTGTGGGAAGCTGATTGTCTGATGGCCTCTTGTAACCTTTCAGTTGACACCCTGCCACGTGTCCCTAGGAAACCAATTACTCCCTTGTCTGATGCTTTTCCACAGCTCGATATGCCAACTTTTATCTGAGCACGCTTTGGTCCGGAGCAGTAGTTATTCACTCTTTAACTATTTATTCCTGTTTTGTTTTTTTTCTTTTGATCTTAAATCTCATACATAACAAAATAACAAGTCTTGTTGTGGACTTATGTGCTGACAAATATAATATCCTTTCAAGCACAATTGAATCTATGGAAATAATAGGCAATTAGAAAACGCTGAGAAGGTTTGTCGAGTGCAGTAATGTGAAGGTAATATGAATTTGTGTTTGGGGCAGTGAAGCAACTAACAAAACAACCAACATAGTAACATAACTGGTTCACTTGGTCCAGTAGGACATTATGCACCGTAGACAGGAGCTTACCTACAGTATCATCCTGAATACAGTAAATACATTATGCATTCTCACGCTATGTGTATTCATGCAGCATGTTATGTAAGGCAGCGCAACTGGCTGCGCTTCATTAATCACAGTTAAGCCAAATTCAGTCTTGATACAAAGAAAAAGAGTTTGTCCTGTAGGTTAGAATGGAAAATCCAATATCAGTGGTAGTATTCTCCGCCAATTAAAGAGCTGCATATCACAAAAAGAATACTATATACACGCACTAACTTTTGTTGCCTTCAAAAGCTCCTTGTGGTCTGCAGCATGAATCCCTTTGAGAGAAAGAGTCTTCTTGTTCTGTCTTGATGCAACTGAGCCTTCCACTGGGTGAAAAACTGCTCGCATATTTAGCTTTGGTTGTCACAAATTTCACTATTGTGAACCAGCTAGCAGCGTGGTGTCTGACAGGGAAGTCTCAGTGGGTGCGTTGGTAATTATGATCTGCACTGTATAGCTTAAATATTTGTATTTTTAAAAAAGGTTTTCGAAAGAGTTTAAATAGCTGTTGTGGCTCCTTTTGAAGGCAGCTTGACAGAATTACATTTATTCAATACAACAACTGTATCCTTGCCTGAAATAGGGGTGGATACAGTTAGTATCCCTAGTATGATACCCTAGTATCACAGGGTGCTACTAGTGCAGTGCACGTTTGGAGCGCGTCTCCTTCTGGAACGGGCCAATTGCTTGGCCCCCAGAAGTGCTGCTTGCAGCGCTGTCGAGAACCGCGGTATGAATGAATGGTTCTCAAGTTAAGCGAAGACCAGTCATACATACATACATCGACAGACAGAGATTCCTTCCTTTATAGTTGATGATGCTGCTACAGCGCCACCTATAGGCCAAATGGCACCTAACTTTGAGGGCAAAACTATGGAACAACAAAGATCCGAAAAAAGTAACTATTTCCGGTTTGGTCCAGAAATGTTCTGTACCAAATTTTGTGGCGATTGCTGAAAATGTGTCGGAGTAGTGAAAGAAATCTGATTTCGGCACGATTAAAAATGGCAGAAAATTTTGTTTCTGAGACTTACGGTTAAAAAGTTACAGGACAAAACATAAAGTTCATTGTTATAGCGCCAACATCTGGCTGAATTGCACCACTTTCGACACTGCACTCCCTTTTGTCCTGAGCAATACACCCGCCAAGTGTGAAGTCGATCGGAAGAACGGTTCTCGAGATATGTGAAGGACACACAGACAGACAGACAGAGCTTATACAGTATATGATATACTACATTTTCATTTAATTTTCCCACTGTGGCCAAATAGAGTACGCCCAGATATGTTAAAAACGGGATAGCTATCATCATATAAACGGTATGGCAAAATCTCTGACGGTAGACAAATATATATAATCTGATGGAACATACTGTCACATCGCCCAACCATTGCCTGAAAAATGATGTGTATATTCCACTCACAAATGTTACTTTCATTTGCTTCATCTTTAGTGGAATTGCAGGCAAATTCATTTAACTTGACCCTCTGACACCGCCGGCACTCAAACACGATCTTACACAAAGCAGTCACACATGACATATTAATGCCGTATGAATGGATGTACTCTATGATGATAAACAGAGGGAAACATACATTATCATGGTCATGTTTTTCAACTTGTTGAGTCCTCTCATTTCTTATTCATTCGCTCTCTGTCATGCCTCTCTTTTCTGAAGTATTCTTCAGAGACCTTCCCTGAAGAACCACATGACTGAAAGCAGTATGGGTAATTCTCACATTTATAAAAATAAACCTGCTTTTCAAAAACCCGCTGCCTTATCCCCCTGAAGGTCACCGTGCGGTATAAAAATCACAGGGATTAACTGAATGTATGCTACACGTATTCATTTGTAATACAATATACATATTACATATGTTATCAATTGCATCATGGTGAACACACTCAGAGTAATTTGTTCCAAATAAGTGTTCTATATATTTTTTAATATTCAAACCACTTAAAATACTTTGTTTGTCACTTTGCACACAACACCAAAACATTTCTGTCTGTGGGCAGACTCATGCTTCATCAATCTTTAATCACTCCCAAGTGGTGTCCTCCTCTAATCGAACACACTCAGGCTTCTGCCCAGTTTGTCACTGAGGAGATGAGTAAAGTAGAAATGTGACGGTGGTTTATCCTTTTAAAATGAAATAAAACTATATATAGGAAACAGTTTAAATGATATGACATGATTGGTAAATTCCCTTATGGCTCTTTTGTCATAAACGGCATCCGGCACTGTGCTATTCCAGTCCAAGTTATGATCCATGGTGCAAGAACCACCGGGGAAAATACGACCAAGAACAATAATGCTATTTTAATAGATGGGATTGCAGTATTTTGTTATTTATTTTTGATACATTTAGCATTTTGTAGCATGCAGTTTTGCCCATTCCTGCCTTAATAAAGTACATTTAACATTTAGCCCCAAACTAGGTCTGCAACCTGAAGGAGGAATGTAGTGAAGTGAACAATTTATTTTGCTGGTTGTGCTGTGTGAGGATGGCTCAGCGGTTTGTTCTGTTGCCTCACAGCAAGAACCCGACCCGACCAGCTGGGGCCTCTCTGTGTGGAGTTTGCATGTTCTCCTCGTATATCTGCGTGGGTTTCCTCCTGTTGCTCCTTTTCCCTTTTACAGTCCAATAACAGGCAGGTTTTGTTGTGAATTAGAGGCTCTTAATTTCCTGTTGTGGGTGTGAACCTGAGTGTGAATGTGTGTGTCTATATGTGTTAGCCCAGTGATAGACTGGTGACCTGTGCAGACTCTGCAACACCTATAGGCTGCAGCTCCCAGGGACTCTGAACAGGACAAGCGGATAATATTGATGGATTGATGGATGTTGCATGTCGATGTGCGTCGAACTGATCCGTATTAATGAGAGGCCGGAGACGTAGAAGCTTAAGGGTCACATCACTCAAACATGTCAAATAAAAGCAGTCTGTCATTTGTGAGAGAAATGGACGACTTTGGCAGTTCATGTAGAGAATGAATACTGAAATGACCAGATGTGAATGAGCCATTGTAAATCTGAAACACACAAGACGCACACGTTGCATAAAACATACTGGACACTTCTCTTATTTGTTTCTACCAGCTGTAAAAAATACTTTTTGAATTTATTTTTTTTTTCAATCATGCTTTTTATTGTTTCCATTACTACAACAACCTAAATCATAACAAACACAATAATATGTACATACAATAACAGATACTAACTGTAAATATAAATTTTAAAAAACAAAGAGGAGGACAACAAAAATGGTAATGATAATAATAATAATAAATTAAAAAACAAATAATGAATAAAAATGTTTAAATAAAAAAAGATTCAAAATGTATGTATGTAAAAATAAATAATAACACAGAAATATAAATGAATTAATTAATTAAATAAATTCACACACCAGATTCCCAACACCTACTTACTGTATATCCCTATGGTCCCGCTACCACGCCTACGTTTTGAATTTACATGTTTTTTGGCCTCAAAAGTCAAGCAAATTAGTCTTCCTTCCAGCTCTCATTGATTGCCTTTTAGCAATGCTTATAATATTTAATCCAGAGGCTTTGGCACATAGAGTCGCATGGACTGAGTTTACTATATGCAGACAGCACAGTAAAGTAAAAGTTGTAATATCACCATGGGGGAAAAAATCCATTACAGGTAAATGTTGTTCATTCAAAATGGTGCCAATGTTAAAGTACAAAGTATTAATTCAAAATAAGTATCAAAACTAAAAATAATTATTAGTCAGACTAATTTTTATTTCATTTACTTTAACGATGTAATTGGTCCTAATTCTAATGATTGCATATACTGTTATGATTTTGAGTTTTTCATATGTAAAATCTTTAAAGAAAGAAGTACAGCATTTCCTTTTGAAATAGTAGTGTAAGTTAAATATTAGCTCAGTTATATAGCTACCCTCCACTTCTGGTAGAATATAATATTTTTCATACATATGTTTTGCCAAAGCATGCTATGTGTAACAGAATTTAAGGTTGACTGGCTTCTGTAAAGATTAATCTTCAATGGATGAAATTGTATTCAGGAAAATTGTCTATCAATCACAAAACAACAAAAGAACTTCCATAAATGTAGCTGCATTTGAAGGGGTGGTATTGTTTTATCACCAGTCTTCTCTGAAAAATACTGAACACAGCTTCCAACATTTTGATGGAGCTCAAGTTGGAGTGCAGAAAACTGGCTAATTTGAATTGTAGCGGTATGCGACCACGGTGCGGTCAGTGTGGCTACTTGATCTTGAATAGCGGCGTAATCCCTTTGGATGGCAGTTGATTTGTGTATCATCTTAATTGCATATTGATGAAGACACACAATTTACACACATGTGCCTCCCCAAACCAAGAACCCCTCCACCCCCCGCTTCTTGCCACTCAGGCTACACCAAGGAAAATAAACCAAATGGCCACTTGTGGCCATGTAGCAGCATCATACGATGTCAACAATCACGTCTGCATTATGCAAAAAGTGGGTAAACAACAGACTGAGGGACACAAATTGGCTCAACACCAGCTGTCTAATTAGCTTTGTGCTGCTCTTGAAAAGCAAACAAACAGGGAAAGCGAGGACGGTCTGAAAGCCGGCCAGGCATCGGTTCTAAGTATTCTGTTCCCCAAAATCAGACGGGGCGCTCCAATTCTGCTTGCATAGAGGGAGAGGGAGGTTTCAAATAAGACACACAGATTAGATCATACGTTAAGTCCCCAGAAGGCCTTCACTCGGTTATTTTCGAAGCACTGTAAAGACTCGCAAGAGGCTCGGGTAGAATTTACATTTTAATGAAGCCTTAGCTGATTGCTATTACGTGGAGTTCCTCGCAACTGCCTAGTTTAAGCTTAACGTGAAGCACACAAGAAAGCATATATACACACACCAAAATACAGCCTGGTGCACATGTTGCCCACACAGGCCCCATGAATTTAACACACTCCTGCTGAGAGGTTGTTGCAGAAACAAATTGTCCTGTAAACATAGGGAGAGAGCAGAGAGGACACCTAGGGGTGCATTACATGAAAAAAAAAAACACATTCTCTCCCAGCACGATGTGGCTGGAGAAAACAATTTTCCTGCATTAGAAAATGTACAAAATAGAGGCTCTTTATATTAGGGCTATATAGGACATGGGGTGATCCAGTTGGAAAAATGTGTGTCACCATCACAGTGACAGGCGCGGCGATGTGTAGCAGGTGCACCGTGACGAGTGTTACTGACGAATTTCACTCGGCGAAAGATGACATGTATCATGTCAGAATCGTCCGACTCGTCACTTGACTGTCATTTAGCAGCAGCCTGTGTGGGAGTGAAGACAAATCCACATTCCTGCGTCGTTATCAGGCCCACTGCAGTCGGGGGAGTGAGAAACGATAAGTCACGTACAGTGGTGGCTGCTATTCACAAGTCGTCACTAAACAAATCATGCCGTTAATGACACTTTGGGTGAGTGGCATCAAACACGCTACAAAAGGCAGTTTCCTAACACTTCTTTAAAAAATGATCAGTCCCTCCCTTGTAAATGGCATGGGCTCCTGGCTCATCCAGAACAGGAGACGTCTTATCTGCGGCTCCCTCTCTTATCGCTCAGCCCCAGTGGAAAACTATTGCCAGGTAGCAGGTTGTCATGTGACACACACAGCGCCGTGACGAGCCACAGCTCAGCATAGTTTGCCACACCACCGGCAGCTCCCATGTGATAATACATAACACAACAGTACTGCGGGGTCTCAGATAGCGCCGAGGGGAAATGTGAACCCAGTGGCGATCTATATCTGCCTTATTAAAGAGCTGACCTTGACCACGGGGAAAACTGGATTAGTTAGATTTTGTAACAAAGACACAGGATGACGTTATGCTGTTGAAATGGAGAGCCTCTTCCTCTTTTCATGCTCTTGGTTTTTCCCTCACTTTCCCTGTCTTGTGTTTACGAGCAGCGTCTACTGTAGTGTTCATTGTCCTGTTAAACAAAAGGAAAGGCTGATGCAACAGTCTGTGGCCAGGCGTCTCTCCCTGGCACAACATTAGCACAGCAGACACTGACTCTGCACTTGCTGCGGCGTAACACTGCTTGAGCAAACAACACACACACGCCAGCCATGCAACCGTGGTCATAGACAAAGCCTGATGATGAAAGGATCCTCGAGGTGATTGAAAGGTACATCCTGCTAACTGCAGCTCCATTTTTTTCTCAGAAATACATGAGCATGTACTTTTTGACTTTTAAAAAACTGGTGCAAGAGGGATCAGAACATAATTAAACTTGGGTGAAAGAACCTCTTTCATGTGAGCAATTTGTGACACAAATGAAAAACAATTCCCAAGCAAAAAAACCTTGGTAATGGTGACCAGGGTTCAGGTAGCACTTCACATTACAGCTTAGTAATAACATGGTAATAGTGGGGTAATAGTTTGATAATAACAAAGTAATAAAGTAATAAGTAATACCATTTAATTACCAAAGTAATAACGAGGTAATATCTCAATGTATCTTCATTCAACGGTCCATATGATATCTTATGAAAAGTTATTCCTCATTTTTCATGCGTTTTCCTACGTGTCAATTTATGCCCCAGTCTTTTCAAAATAAATTTCCACAGGAAACAACTTGGTTAGATTTAGCCAACAAAACTACTTAGTTAGGTTTAGGAAAAGATCGTGGTTTGGGTTAAAATAACTCCGGAAGTAGTGTAACTTAAGTAAAAAAGTTACATTACAAATAAATCAACGCTGACTTCAGGTTTCACACGGGGTACGAACACCAGTCTCCTGTGCAAAAGTCTTCTGTTTTTTTACCTACCCATCCACCCCGACCTCCTCTCTATGCGCCGTTTGTCGGTCTTTATACTTACAGGTTCACCATTATGTAGATTACGTACAAAATTATTTTGTGTGATATATATGAATTACAGTGCATTACTTTTCTTAGGTATAGCTATGAACGGTGTATGAGAACTACATGAATAGCTTGGTATTAAGAATGCATATATCTGGGTAATATTAGACTGAAATGTATCTAACAGGGTAATAAGGGGGAAACACATTTAAATATAGCAACAATGCAAAACTGTTTAATAATGTAATATGGTGGCATTAATGGGGTAATGACATGATAATAATGAGGAAATATAGGTTGATGTGTTCACAATATTATGGGTTATTGTCAGCATAACACTTTCAAAAAGAATAAAATTCTTGGTCAAGTCAAAATTGGTAATCACCATATTATAATGCTGTAATTCATCCTCCCTTATGCTCCAAACATTCCCCTTTTTTTCAAGGTAATACTGTACAAATTATTTGTTTAAGGCTGTGACTTGTTACCTGGAAACACTTGTGGTAGTTTCTGTGTTATAACCATGAATCAGGCCTTGTACATATTTTATATTTCAAACTTCAAAGGAATGCCTTTTTTGAACATGTGCATTTATTGTGATTGTGTGAGTGTAACCTCACATAGCATGAATGGATGATTTGGATTCAAACACAAACATCACAGCAACCTCAGACACACCTGAAAAGACCTACATCTGAGTTTCGGTGTAGCATTTAACTTACATTTACAACAATTTTCTAAAAAAAAAAAAAAAAAGGCCCCATCATCACCTAGTTCCCTTTGACTTTGTAAGAGACTTTCTTCTTTTCTATTCTCGCTGGCTCACCATCAAGGAAAACCTTCATGTCCTTTGCATAGCAATCATTATCCCTCCTGATGTTTGATTTAATCTAATAATACATTGAAATTAAATAGAAAGAGGTAGTTCAGCATTTCGCAATCATGATTCATGGTTATTATGCAGAATCTCTTTCCAGGTAACAAGTCAAAGCCTTAAACAAATCATTTGTACAGTATTGCCTTGAAACAAAAGGGAATGTTTGGAGCATAATTTTTGAAGGTATTACAGTGATAGTAGCCTATAATATTGTGAAAACATCAACCTGTATTAACTCGTTATTACCCCATTAATGTCATATTACCTTTTTGTAATCCAGATTTTGCACTGAACCATTTTATTGTTAGCAGGTTGCCATATTGTTACCAAAATATAACTATACTAAGACTTAAAGGGGACATATCATTGTCAGGTTCATAAGTTGTATATTGGGTTTCTACTAGAACATGTTTACATGCTTTAATGATTAAAAAACAAACACATTATTTATCTCATACTGTCTGTCTGAATATAAAGTACCTGTATTCACCCTCTGTCTGAAACGCTCCGTTTTAGCGCCTGTCTCTTTAAGCCCCCCTCTTGAAAAAGCCCAGTCTGCTCTGATTGGTCAGCGTTCCGGTCTTCCGCATGTGTGTTGTTGCCGTCTTCACAGCATCACTGCAGACTCACTGTGTGTGTCAACTACACTGAGTTTAGCGGCACTTCTACCAGTGACTGTAAAGTTGTGACATCACAACCTTACGGTAGTCCTGACGGCTTGTTTAAAAGCACAGTTTCTAAATACGGGCTTGTGTGCATTTCTTCATGGATTGACCATTTTAATACTTTCACATTATTTATGTAGCACCTAGACCTGCTTTGTAATAAAAAAAACACACATGGAAATCTCCCTTTCTACAATATGGGACCTTTAACAGTTTTGCCTCATTGCCATCTTTAAATTGTTTCCCCATTATTACCAGCGACAATTCAGAAAGGAGACGGCGCACTAGAGAGTCAGTTTCCTGTATCTGTATCACGTGGGTTTTGCCACTGCCCCGCCCCTTTAGGAGACTAGCGGCATTTCCTGAGTCTATTAACTCCAATGGGAGAAGTGAATATGAACACAGATTATGACTGATTCTTTCGCCCCATAGTCACCAAAATAAATATTGGACCTATTTTTCACAAGCCACATATCCTCAGAACATTCTGACACTAATATGGCATTTTTCAGACCAATAAATCACGAGAAAATTAACTTTTATTGAGACATTCCTCTATCTCAACAACACACTCTTCCGAGATCTGGCAACTCTAGTTGGCAAACTAATTTTTGTAAAGCTAAATCTGGCTGTTAGCTGTGTAAATATCTAACGTTAGCCAAAGAAACTATAAATATGTGATGCAAATGTTCCAATCTGCTTTCATCCATCCACACGATGTCCACAACGCTTCCAAGCGAGCTGGGAGGGGATGGGTGGGAGGCCATGACCACGCCCACTTAGGAGACAGCAAGCGTATAACATTTCAAACCATTTGTAGAGCTTGTAATGTGTCATCTTTGTTATAGAACATCTTTGTTATAACCCTTTGTTTGGGGCCCTTATTGCCCTAATACATACATTTCAGTCTACCCAGATATACCCATTGTTAACACCAAGGTATTTCTCAATTATTACTTTGGTAATTGCATGGTATTTCTTAATTATTACCTCTTTATAATCAAACTATCACCATGGTATTACTGAGCTGTAATGTAAAGTGCTACCAAAATCCACTTTGCAAACTAGTAATTGTAGAGTGAGGTGTGATACTCTCAGAGGATGAAGGCCAGTTCTTGAATGAATGAGTTGAGAGGTATTTACAACGCTGAATAGACTGGGGGACATTGAGTTGACCTTACATTATAGGGCCACGTCTCTCCTTCATCCTGTCCCACATGGAACATTAACGCTCCTTTTCTTCCACCGTCTTCCTCTCCTCCCCTTCCCTTTCTCATTTTCTCCTCTGCTCTCTATATCGGCTCACTCCTTTTCCCTTACCGTCAGACGTTATCTCAAAGACCAGATCACCATGGCAACAATTAGTCACATCGTCATCGCCCACACTCGCATTTGATGGCTGTTTTTATTTTGGAGGGTTTTGTCGATGCACCCATACCTCGCTGGCAGATCTCCAACTAACCTGTTCTTCTGGTGGTGGAGGAACAATGTTGCCATCTGTTGGATCCGTGTGTTTGCACACAGCGACTGACATTGAAAAACATCCAGCATTCTTGTGATGACTCATGACAGGCAATCACATGGCAATTAAGACCTTCGGCTCCGACCAGGAGCTGTGTGGCTCAATCGTATTTTACATGTTTGAAACACATTAAAGCCACAGAAGTTCCCCGTTTGAAAAGGGCAACACGCACCACAGCTTTCCATTCCCTTGTACATAAAAGAAATAGAAAGATGCTGCCTTCCTCTAGTTCCTGATATGAAATGCAGCCATACACTCATAATGGTGGCACGATACAAGCTTTACTCTGGTAAAAGTAGAGTATGAGTAGCTTGATGGCAGCTTGGTTTCATAAACATGGAAAATATTTGGGCTTGCGACCAGGACTTACATTTATTCATCAGTCACACTGTATATCTCTAAATGGAAAGGGTACTCTGTTGCAGCAGGGTACCAGCTAATGTGAGAGATAATATATTGGCTGAGATTTTGGCTGAGTGTTACCCTTGAAATCTTGGATCTGTTTCTGCTCTCTGGAGGTGCTAATTAAGTTTTTTTTCTTCACCGTTAAGTGATGTAATACCTCATAGTCACAAATAATTTTCCACGTGGGACAGATCATTGCTCTTATTATTTATTCCGCTCGCTCAAATCCTTGCCAAGAAAAGGATGTTAAAATGTTAACCTACATTATCAGGAATTCTTCCTCAGATAGCGCTAAGAAAGATATTCCTCAGAGACTGGAGTTACAGGAACAAAGCTGGTTCAGAGGGAGAGAATGCGTTATTAGAGTTAAATGAACTCAGGTCCGCTTGGGGCATCTGAGCCCAAGGCTGCATATTAATTATTATTCTGCAGAGCCTTTTAGCGAGATATCTAATTGAACACCTTTATACTCGGTTTTACATCATCCTCTAAAGATAAATGACCGACCAGTTGATGGCACGTCTGTGTTTGCTTTCAGGACTCAACCAAGAAAAGACAGCAGCTTTCCAGTCCTTGGACCGTAAACTCTGCTGTGGCTTGCCAGACACTCGGAAATAAAAGAGACAATTGGCCTCTACGGTAGATGCTCAGTGGTCTTCTGTAAATGTGAGTACCGTCTTCCTAAGCTCTGCAACAGTGGAGGAGCTACACTTTCACTGTACGAGTGGATTTCAGTAAACCTCTTATGCTGTTTTTACAGTTCAAAATGTAACGTATATTTTAGCATTTGCATGCTCGCCAATTTAGAAAAGGGTTAAAGCTGCAGTAGGCAGAATGTTTTTGGCATCATTGGGCAAAAAATCCATATTAACATTTCAGCATATTGTAATTCAAGTGTTCTAAGAGAAAACTAGACTTTGCACCTCCTCTTGGCTCTGTTCTCAGGCTTTAAATAATCTAGCCTGTGATGGGAGACTTTGGCCAATCACAGGTTATTTCAGAGAGTGAGAGCGTTCCTATTGGCTGTTCATTCAACAGAGGCAGTTGTCAATCACTCGCGAACTCCAATCAAGCGGTCAAACTAGGCAGCGCTGATCAAATATGAATCAATACTCTGTTACTGTAATGCCTATTTCTCGCCTCAAATGTTTTCAGAAACATCTTGTAGTGTACTGTTTAGCTGTAAAATGAGAAAGTTGGTGGGCGGGTGCTTGATATTTCCTCAACTGATCTCAACATGGCTGCCGGGTCACAAACTCACAGTACACTAAAAGGTGTTTCTGAAAACATTTGAGGCGAGAAATAGGCATTACAGTAACAGAATATTGATTCATACTTGATCAGCGCTGCCTAGTTTGACCATTTGATCGGCGTTCACAAGTGATTGACAGCTGCTCAGAGATAACAGGCTCCTGCTCGGCTCTGATTGGTTGTTTTCTTCTGGTCTGTGAAATCTTGAAGATACCATTAGGAGCACCAGAGGACACAGAGACACATATTTTTTTCAGATTACCTGTCTCATGTACTACTGTCAGGATATAGGATATATTGTCAGGGTATAAATGGCCGTTTTATAAAAATAACTTTTTTTAAATCATATTTTCTCCAATTCTGCCCACTGCAGCTTTAAGATGCACAGCTGAAGAATGAAAAGCACGTATTTTATCAATACAAATTAAATGACTCTGTTAGATCCTAAAGCATACTCAGCTATTCCTCTTAGTTTGCATTTGGATTCTGCACAAGCCCGTATAAAAATAAAAAGGTTGTAGAATGTTTTCCGTTTCATTTACCGTCAAGTACACTGCATTTTTAAAGTTTCCTCACCAAAGTGTTGCTATATTTGGCATGCATATTATAACACCCCACCGTGAGGTAAATGATCCGCCAAAAAACCTTGTCTTAAAACTCTGACTGAAAATTTGTGCATTTTTACGCTTTGCAAATTAATGCAAGCACCTCGTTTCCTTTCATTATTTATTCATTGGGAGCAAATGTTTTTCTCTGTATCCATGCGAAGGCTTTTTCCCCTTCAGAGGAGACAGATACAGTAACTCAGTATTATTTAAAAGAAATAAAAAAATTAAAAAAGAGCTTAAGAAGCACCTTTTCATGTTTGCACACCACATACACTCCCTGCAAATAGCAGATTGAAAACATTATCTCGACACAGACCGATAAAAATAGTTTCTGACTTGTTTTTCAATTATTGCTGAGTTTTCCGTGCGCGCAAGCCTCTCCCTTTTTTCCAGGCAGATTTGCATAAAGTTTTATGGAGATTACCAGTACATAAATGCTTCGACTGTTGATCCCTTGCCAGTCAGTGTTATTCAGGGATCGGGCTCAGATATCTTCAAATATTCAGAATATCAGTACAACATTATATAACCGTGATGGAATACACATCAAGACAGCTTTGAGTTTAATCTGATTTAGGACCTCATAGGTTGCAAACATTCATTATTGCGCCTGTTTTTCAGAGAAGTATTGAACTGACGCTGATCTTTAGGAAAAAAAAGTTTTCAAAAATCTGTAGAAAATATTGTTTATGTGCTCTTAATGAGCTCTAGCTTGAATTTACATTCTTTAGAACAGTTGCTTTCACCAATTATCTCCCGTAACTCATCACACCCCAAACCTTACACAACCCCATTTAATTAAGCCGGATCGAGATCTTAACATAGACAGACTGCATTCATTGTTAAAGCCTTTCCCCGAACCTTTAAATGTCTGTTGTACTAGACGTCCTCAGGACCGCATTGATCCTCTCGGGTACATTAACCTATCAATGCAGCAGGCACTGTGTGCATTATGATTAAGCACATGGAAAACACCCACGGTCCTCACTCAGAGGTCAGAGAGAGGCAGCTACAGTAAACCACAAGGCACAGCGTGGAGTAAAGTCCGTACATTAATATTGATGAGATGGAGTTCATGCTATGCCATATCTATCATGGAGCAAAGATGCCCTGATTAAGTGTGTCCAGCGGTACCGCGGGGGCTATTAAGCCTATAGCACATCTGGGCTGTAAAGGTGGGTCCAAGTTATTGATAGGGACGCACGGTTGTATAAAGGGAGGCGAGAGGACATGGAAATAGCCGGCCATTGAGATGCGTGTGTAATTAAAGTGCAGGGGGCGCTTGTGGCGCTGGCGGGCTCCTTGCCACGTTTCCCATTGACTTTCAACTGGATGACGAAGGTCACCGGCAAGGTGTTTCGAGCAATCTCCACAAATTGTTGGACTGAGGCTTGATAATCTCCGAGGCTTTAATGGATCTCAGATCTGTTTACCAAGTGAGTGCACCTTACAAAGTCATTTGGCAATTGTTTTACCCTCTAACACAATAATAGAACTGGAATTGGCTTTTTGATCAATGACATCAGTGGTTAAGTTGATATATTTAATAAGCGCGACAACCTTGAGCCTCATGGAATTACCGCGTGTGCGTGTTTGTGTGTGTCTGCGAATTACACAGAGAGAGAGAGGTGCGTGTACTGTACTGTACAAACTGTACAGAGGAATTCTTACTTTCATACTGCAGCCATTTGTTTTGCTTTTCTCTTCATTATCTCATTAAATTGTTCTTCTTCAGCAGTTTGACCTATAGAGTATGTGCGTAAACAGCTGTTTACATTCATAACAAAGTGCGTTCATCGCTGTATGGTTATCCCGAACTCCCCCAGACAGCTGATTATCACATGGAAAGTAACTCTGATTAAAAAGCTCAACTGCTGATTGTACAGTAGTTTAAAACCGTGAGGAAGAGGAGGATATGGAGGGTGTTTCGTGCTGTCTTGTCATGTGTAAGAATTATTGAATTTTCACCGAAGCTGGGGCAAAGGAAGCAGCGAGTTGGAGGAGAAAAGGGACCCTGGTTCTCTCTCTCTCTGCTTCAGAGTTGATCTGAGGGCTGTAATGTTTCCTCTGGTCTACTCTCAGGCATTAATGGTTGAATGGATAGGATTGGACATGCCTGAAGACTCAACCAGCCTCTAGATTTGCTCCTAGCAAATCTCAACAGCCTGTATCTTAAGCTCAAATAAGCAATGTGGTCACTGCCCTCCCAATAATTTGAGCAACTCCCGAGTGTAAAAAAAAAAACCCTCTCTCATTTGTAGCTCATTTATCAGATAGTTATGCGGTCTGCTTAGACAGAGACGAACTGAAAGAGAAAGAGGGAGACAGAGAGAGAGCACAGCCAGATAATTTCACTTCTACAGCAACAACTCTGACAGGGAAAATGAGCTTCTAATATGAACATTATTTGAGGAGCCAATAGTTAATAGTTACAGATGGGCATTGCCTGTAAGATTTCAGGAGTTCAGTCACAAGGAGAGGGGGAAGGAGGAATGAGCAATATGGTCTCATAAGTCCTTAACAAGAACTACTTATGACTTGTTATGCCGCATTGCAGCTCAGATGCAGTTGTGAAATATCCACCCTTTGGAGCCATTTAAGACAGGATTCTTTCTTTTTAGGCCGTTTCTTTGTCATCTTAATTTCACTGCAGCAATATCCATAATTCACAGTGATTTTTTTTTTCCCGGCCCTCCTCGTCTTTCTCATGTGAAAAAGTTTGGAGATGGATTCCCCCCCTAAGTTTCATGAAAAAGTGTCAGATTCTCAGGCGAACAATGAGAACACTATTACAAGACTTGGCACAGAGAAGCCTCAAAGGCCTTGGCACAAAAGCCTGTACAAATTGAGAAGATAGAAGTGCAAACTCATTAGCTTACCAGGTTTCCAATCACAGCATTTTTTTTTTTTTATACGCTGGATGTCTCAGTCTGCAGAGCTCTCATCTGATGTCTGATGAGAGCCATTTTGCAGGACTTCAAAGGATACAGTTCTTCCTCAGAACTCGTGGTTGATGTTTCCACCGCTGATATATTTTGTCAGAACATATATGGCGAGATGTGTTTCACCTTTAAAGAAACTCTTCTTGTTCTTGTTAATACATTTCATTGCATCACCGGAGCGTGACATCCTGCCTTCTACTTCCATTTTGTTGCACACAGAAAATGCTGCATTGTTATATATATGGCCACTTGCTGTTCCAAGTCTGTTTGGTTTTGCTACAGTGTGACAAAGTTCCTTCACCACACTTTCTCCAAGCACTTTTCGAGAGTGTGAATGTATCTGCGCACGTCCAATGTAGAGCAAAAAGACAGCCAAGTTATTTCCCAAATGGCATGCACAGAAACAATACTTGACTTTGTGTTTAGGGTCAGAGGCAGATTGGAAAGTAGGATGAATCAGCCAGTTTGTGCTCGCTTCAACATGCACTTAATGCAGCAGTGGGCAGAATTGGAGCAAATATGATTAAAATAAGTTATTTTTATAAAACGGTCACTATATCCTGACAGTAAAGCATGAGACAGAAAAAAAATCATGTGCCTCTGTGTCCTCCGGTGCTCCTAATGGCATCTGCAAGATTTCACAGAACGGAGGAAAACAACCAATCAGAGCCGAGCTGGAGCCTTGCCGTCTCTGAGCAGCTGTCAATCACTGGCGATCTCAAATCAAACAGTCAAACTAGGCAGCGCTGATCAAATATGAATCAATATTCTGTTACTGTAATGCCTATTTCTCACCTCAAATGTGTTCAGAATCATCTTGTAAAGTACTGTTTAGCTGTAAAATGAGAAAGTTTGTGACTCGGCAGCCATGTTGAGATCAGTTGAAGAAATCCCAAGCACCCACCGCCCACCAGCCGGAGAAAACTTTCTCATCTCAGAGGTGCAGAAGTCTAGTTATCTCTCAGAACACTTGAATTACAATATGCTGCAAGCTTATAATGGAATTCATGCTCAATGATGCCAAAACTATTCTGCCTACTGCAGGTTTATAGAGAAAAAGGCCAAATCTGAAATAGCAAAGGGTTCCAGCTTTGTAACAGGTAGAGAGCGCTTTGTATTTGACATGAAAACACCTGTGATATCACACAACGAAAGCGTCGTTTGATGACACCAAAAAATCACAAATCCTCATGCAAAGACATGCTATTTGTGATGCAGACAATGCCCCTGTAAACACTTGTGACACATCACATGTGAGCACATTTGATATTTGCTCTGCTCTCCTTGTTTGCTTCCTGTTAACCCAGCTGGATGCCTTTGCTCCCGCCGTGTCAAGTATTTAATCTGCAGTTTTGAATATTATGATTGCACTCAATCCTGGATTCATTTACGTAAGTGACTGGATTCAAAAACTGCAGCCATACGCACATACATTCATTGCACCCCGGCTATCAATGTGCTCCACTTTTAATCGTCCCCCTGGGTACGCCATATGGGAGATGTTGAAAGATATACTGCTGTCATTCGGGATTCTGTCTTTTTTTTTTTTTTTTTTTTTCAAATGTGCTGCCTTGCACAATGATGGTGTAGGTAAGATATTACCCTATTATCCCATTAAGGTTCGTACCTCGGAATCTGCAGCGTTCATTTTCAGACAGCTCGTCTCCTGCACCATTTTCATCCTGTTCTGAGGGATGCTCCTCTCTGCGATGCTGCACTACCATCTGCTGGGGAACCAACGGGCAGAACCGGTCACAGCAAAGGCTCGACTCTCCTTCGTCCTCTCTCTCTTTCTCTCTCTCTCTATCTCTATAACAGAGATTGATTTCTCTGTCTGTCACCGATGACATTGTACGACTGCTGTGTTTAAATTAGCGCCCGTCTGATAAAAGAATATAAATGAATCAAATCTCCCCGGACTTAAAAATCTCACAATTCATTGACAAAATACATCGAAGTGCTGTAGCGGTTACAAAAGCCCCATTGATATGGCTTAAAACTGACAATGACCTGCGACAGCTTCCCATTTATGATGAGGCAGTCGTCTGGCAGCGTGCTACAGAGGAGAGCGCTTGACTCCGTGCACAGCAGAGACAGCCAATAGCCACAGCTGTTTGACTCCTCTAAAAGACAGCACAACACATTATGTAATGCAATTATGCATCAACATTAATAGCAGGCAATTGTGCGGGCAACCAGCCAGCTGGGATGGGTTTATATAACTGCCAAAAAATTGACAAATAAAAGAAAAATGGGCAACCTTTTCCTGTAAGGAGCAAAATTGCAGACACACACATGCAGGCACACAAAATCCATAAGTTATCCTTCTGTCTTGAGACAGTTTAACAAATTGCTATGACATAATTGTAATATCGCTTCCAGTATGTCACATTGTTAATCTGTATAGCTTGGCATACGTTCAGGTGCTGTATATCGAGTTGGTGAAAGTGCTCTCACACACATTCATTGAATTAAGCTTGCATGCATAAAGAAGATGGAGAATAGCTTTGAGCACTCTGTGTGTACGATTTGCATAATGCCTTTAATTTTAGTACATCCGTTATTATACCCAAAGGAAAGTTCGATCAGCAGACTATAGACGTGCCCACAGTGTGTGTATAATGCATACAGTAGATAAAGGAACACTTAAACAAATATGTTAACAACAAGTGTTACATAAATTAACTCGCATTATGAAAAGCGTGGGTGTATTCTTGAGAGATGTGGAGAGGTCACAACAACAAATACAGATGTGTGTCATAAAGTAGCTGTAAACAGAGCAGATTATGATATCCACTGTGAGTGTGTGTTTCATATAAACATGTTAAATGTGAGATGATAGTTCATCTTGAGCCATTTTGGATGTTAAACTTGCTAGTTGCACACATGCATAGAGACACAGAGCACTCACACAGCTCAAGGTGTTGACAGCAGCATCCTGCTACGTCTAACACAACAGCTACACTCAACCTTCAGAGGAGTGTCATACGAGAGTGAATATTTCATTCTGTGCTGCACATTAAAGTGAATCGATTCATGTATGTCTCGGGTTGATATGTTCCCTGGTTAGTGCTGTGAATAGTAATCACACCCCTGGTGAAGATAAACAGTCTCTGCTGCCACCTAGAGGTGCCGAGGGCTACTTCACTTGGCTGGTTTAGTCATCATTCTTAAAAAAACGTCAGGAATGTTTTCCACTCAAAGACCTGCTGCAAGCACTCCCCCCTCCCTTTTTTCCACACAGTTTATGGCAGACTAAAGAATATTAATGCATCCTGATACGGTAAATGTACCCAATCACTCATGATCGCTTCAAAGAGGGAGTAAAACTCAGATTTGAAGTCCCACACAGGCAGGGTTTTTATTTTCACTCAGCTCCAGGAGGCAGACGCAGTGTGTATGCACACGCTACGGGGAAATGACTTGCAATCTAAACAGCTGTAAATTTCAACTGTAGTGCGGCCTGACCTATGTCAAGATTTTATAACTCAGATTGATTGGAATTATATAATGCTTGCCGTGACTGACCGGCTCCACTCAATGGGTCTGTAAAAGGGAAAGGATTGTAAAGACGCCGTGATAGATAAAGGCGGGTTCACTGGGGGCTGAAAGGACCGCTGCCGACTGAAGCTGAGAAATCTGACTGTGCTAGCGATTTTGGAACTGCAGACAGGGAACATTTTATTTCACAATTTATTTCCCAGAATATAACGGATGGTGAATCACCTTTATTTTAGGCCTGCTGCTGCTGGCTCTGAGGAGCTGGCACGGTCTACTTCAGACATGCACTTTAACACCAAACCGTGCAGTCACAACCTTCTGCCGTGGACCACTGAGCACATCTTCTGCAAAATATTGGCAGTTAAGAAGCAGATATTATTCAATTTTCATGATTTTGATTTCAGATGTGCTCAATGTGCTCAGGACAAGTTGTTTTCTTTGAAGTGTGCAAGTTAATGTAGTGTAGTAAAAGGGTATTTGTTAAATGGATTGGAAAACCAAGTCCTCGCAGGCTTAACACCAGACTTGTATATAGCAAACAGCGTGCTCCTCTAATTCACATAAGGTAAACCTGCTGAGAGGAGGCTCTACAAGGTGCTGTTCATTAAAATGCTGTTGACTGGAAGGAATCTTTCACCGAGGGGAGCCAATCAGGACCGAGTCCAACTGTGACGTGTTTACTGGAATTTGTCTGAGTCCCACAGATCTGAACGTTTCTCAAAGCTGCGGAAACTATAACTATTAATTAAAACAAGGATGACGTGTAATTGCTTATGATTATGTCTTGTGAATTATCTATAAACAGTATCTTTAAAATGATTGTTTTGAGAATTCAGGTTGAGCAGATTTTCTATCAGGCAACCACAGTTTGAAAGCCCTTTCAGAACTCAACTCATTATTTCATTGACAAGATTTGAACCAATGATTACAAGATCAGAAATTGCTATGACTGTGATAATGAGAAATTCAACTTTAAAATGAGAAACTTATCCAAGTACCTCAGGTTAATGATAAAAAGAATCTGTTGAATTAAAATGGTTGTGTGATTTAAAGAGGACCTATTATACTCATTTTCAGGTGCATATTTGTATTTTGTGTTTCTACTAGAACAGGTTTACGTGCTTTAATGTTCAAAAAACCTTCTGTCTGAAACGCTCTGTTTGTGTTCCTGCCCCTCCCTCCCGAAAAGCCCAGTCTGCTCTGATTGGTCAACCAAACCAAACTCTTCGGACTCCGCTCCAGCTCCGCTCTGCTAGCTTTGTTTGAGGGTGTGCCAAACTAGCCGTGGTGCAAATGTATTACTCAGTGACATCACAACGTTACAGAAGAAAAAGCGGGACTTCAAGCAAGGTGTTTCAGGCAGTTCGGGAGCAGTGTTTCTGTGGGGGAGGAGTAACTCCTTTTGGCATGGACTTTGGGCTTTGTAACTTTGCAGACCTTTTACATGCACAAAAAACTACATAACACACTAAAGGAAAGGAAAAAAGCACAAAAGCATTATAGGTCCTCTTTAAAGAATGATAAATGATCGAATATGTAAATAATGGATGATTTATTTACATTATAAGACTGTAACTCGTGATAGAAGCATCTGTTAGCTTATTAGCATGCTTTACATGACGTAACCATAATTTAGCAAATCCTCTTGTCCAATATTCCCAGCATGCATCGTCTAGTTCATATGAAGTTCCTTGATGGAGACTTAGTATCTTAGCTGAGTCATGCGCCTTAGATTCTGGTATCCATTTCAATACTTACTCCCACATTGGTCATTGGTCACCTCGACCGTAGAAGTATCTATCTTACTGATACTGGTCTGAATGTGGCTGTTCATATCACAGAAAGAGCTGTTCTGATTAGAGTGTGTGTGACATGATAAAGTAAACCTGAAAATCCTTCTTGAGAGAATTATTGTAACTAGAAACCAATATGACAAGTTAGTATGACGTAACAGCTCTTGGCTGAAGTGAATACCTCTTGTATATGTACTGAACCTGGTAAATTGACTTGGTTAGTCATTCTTTAAGTGTAGGAAAGTGATTTTTACTAACTGACTGACACACATTGTTAAAATGAGCATGCACAACCCAATGGGGCTGATTTGAAACCCTCCCTACTTTTACATCTTAACAACTGTGTCACTAGATCTGGCAACTTCTCAGACCCCTTCAGGGACTTCAAAAGAGGAGCCTGGCAACAAATCCAGCAAGTTTTTGGCCATACATTAATCACTCTCCTTTCAGGAGAGTAGCCTACTGCTCAATGAATCTAGTGACCTCCTGCTTGCTGTGGCTGAGGCTCAGCTGTGTGCTGTGATTGTGAAAGAGCACCACATAAAGTAAGCTTGCCTAGTTTAGTTTTGTTTTTAGCTGAAAGAATACTGTAATACTGTACTTAACCAGCATGTTATCACAATGGTCACTTTTACTGTAGATTTCATTTTTAATCACAGTTTTAAAGGAGCAGTGTGTAACATTTCCAGGGATCTATTAGCAGAAATGGAATATAATATGTATAACTATGCTTTCATTAGTGTATAATCACCTGAAACTAAACATCATGTGTTTGTGTTAGCTTAGAACGAGCCCTTCATATCTACATAGGGAGCAGGTCCTCTTCACAGAGTCCACCATGTTGCACTGCCATGTTTCTACAGTAGCCCAGAATGGACAAACCAAACACTGGCTCTAGAGAGAGCCTTTCATGTGTTTACCTTACCTGAAGGTCACCATAGTTCTCCGACATGCTTGTGAAACTGCGGTAACGTGAGCCGCAGAGTGCAAAACCGTGGTACCGCCAGCCGCTGTCTGACTTCCGTTGCTCCTAAAGTAGTATTATGGTAAGGATGGCCTCTAAGCGAGATGAACGGCATTACATTACAACCTTGGCATGGGAGAGTAACCGGGGCTAATGAGAGGGTGGCACACTTCTGGGATGTTTTAAAAACAGTGGTTATTCCTTGAACATAATGATCAACACATTAGTGGTATTGGCTATTGAAACAGTAACTCAGGTCTAGGCATGGAACTTCCTTTTATATAGCACATTTCATTAAAAGTAAACTCAAACGAGTTCTGGCCAGCCACTTGACCATCACTCCGGCCACTATAAATCCACTCCAGTTCTCTTATAAGAGCGACAGGAGTATAGACGACGCTGTGCTGAATCCATTTGATACAGTTACGAAACAGCTTCCTAAAGGGTATGCCAGAGTTCTATTCATGGATTTTAGCTCAGCCTTCAACTCAATGAAAATACATATTCTCCTGAAAAGGCTCATTGATCTCAACATCAATACGGGGTCAGTTCCGTGGATCAGAGCCTTTCTTTCCTGCCACCCACAGATGGACTGTGTCAGGAGGAGCATGTCGACGCGCTCACTGTGAGCTCAGGCTGCCCACAAGGCTGCTCTTTCCCCTGAGCTGCTGTTCTCTCTCTTTACCAACCAATTTATAATCAATGAGAAATGACTTAGATTGTTATAAGTATGCTGATGGCATGGCTTTATTTGGCCTTCTACAGAAAACAGACCCATTTGGCGAAGCTGCCTATCTATCCCACACTGAGGCCCTTCAAACATGGTGTTGCATTTGCCAGCTTGAAATCATGTGGCCAAGGCAAAAGAATGAATTATCAGCACAAAACCATATCTGAAACTGAGCCAGTTTCACTTGATGGCCAACATGTTGAAACTGTGGAAAACTTTAAATACAGTTCTGGACACCCTGGTGAGCTTCTCTGAAAATAGAGTATATTTTCAAGAGATGCTCACAGTGACTTTATCTTCTTAGTGGCCTCGGTGTTTGTCAGCAGATTTTAGAAGTGGTTTTCTAACTTTTCACCTTCCTGCCTGGTACGGCCACTTAAACTCTAGATCTAAGAATAAACTTTCGAGGACTGTGTCAATGGTAAGCAAAATAGTTTGCAAAGCCCTTGACTCAACTCTTTACAGAAAAGACGAGGAAGAAAGCGAGGAGCATCCTGGCAGATAGCTCCCGTCCTCTCTTCAGCCAGTTTGAGCTCTTGAGCTCCGGGAGGCGCCATAGAGTCCATAGAGTCTCTCTGGCAACTAAAAATATATTTAAGAAGTCCTTAATCCCAAATGCCATCAATAAGGTTGCTATTGATAACAGTGATAACATTCAGCCACTAGATGTTGCATTCTCCTTCCCCCGTTCCATTGCATTCACTTCACAACAAGCCGTTTATCCGTTTTTTCCACACTTTTATTTTATTTTTATTTAAACTTAATTTAACCAGGCAAATCAATTCAGGTTCATACTTGTATTTTGTGTTTCTACTAGAACATGTTTACATGCTTTAATGTTCAAAAAACCCTTTATTTTTCTCAAACTGTCGACCTGAATATACCTGTATTTACCCTCTCACTGAAACGCTCCGTTTTAGCGCATTGTGAAGGAATTGCATTAAAATTGCTAGTCAACAGATTGGGTCCATGTGCACTTCCTGTTAGCTGATGTCATTCACATACACACTGCAACAAGGAATAAACTTGGACACATTTAGAATATTTTACGTTTAAAATTGTGTCAAGGATCTAAATATTGTATATTCGTGACATCACAAATGGGCAGAAATCCTAACGGCTTGTTTCAAATGCAGAGTTTCTGAATACAGACTGTGTGAATTTCCCTGTGAATTGAGTGTTTTGATACTTTCACAGTATTTATATAGGACTTAATAAAAAAACATGAAAATCTCACTTTTTTATAATATGGGACCTTTAAGAACAAATTCTTATTTACAATAGCGGCCTGGCCTAACTGACAACCAAGAGATACCACTGATACCAATGTTGTTTTACCATTGGCTCACAAGCCTTGTTAGAAGTGGAAACCAAATGTTAGATATCTTCCACAGAGATAGACAAAACATTAGTTTTGGACCCACCATCATTTTTAAAATGATAAATAATTATTATCATAATTTTTTTCTTTTTTAAGGAAAAGCCATGCTTTTATTCGGCACCTTTCTAAAAGCTCTGTGGATATACTATATTTTTTTATATTTGTCTACATAGAAATGTTATCAACAAGACCTTTAACTCATCAAAGTGATCGAGAAGATTTAAGCCACAGACATTGACATAATCTGTTTGAATTTGTAATATGACCTTGTCTATGCGTTATTTTTAGTAACTGCTCGTTTGCTTTTTATGTTGTTATTTATTCTGTTGGTGAGTCAAAGATAAATTTCCACCCAGGTGGACAATAAAGATATATTCTATTATATTCTGTTCTATGTGCTTTCCATTAAAATGCATGTGCAAACACCCACCCACTCATTTTGACCAGGAATTCTACCTGAATTGGGTTTCATTTAAATTAATGTTGTTGTTCTAATTAATGAAATACATTTGGTAATGCTGCTTTGAATAGTTTTAACAAAAGATGCTAAGATGTTTGCTAGCAATAAATTAAATTGTGTCTCTGTTATTATGAGAACATAATGATGTGGTCTCATAAACAGCTCTTGCATTTTATATACCTATACAATTTCAGTAAAGGATTCTGTAAATGCAAAAATGATTAGCATGCTATTATCACAAAAGACCACAAGAGGGCAGATGCGGCTCACAAGTGCAAACAGTCAGTGAGGAAACCAAGATGCTCAATATATCTTACTGCACCTCTGGGCTGAAAGCAGCTTTAACTGTATGTGGATTAACTGTATGTTAAGTTTTTCTTGCAGTGTTTTAATGGAAGACATTAATAATAACCCCCTTATTATATCTTGCACCCTATCCTGCAGGGCTGTGTGGTTTTGGCTGAAGCAGTTCAGCACCATGGACAGAGATGCACTCCATGTTCAGGACCCTGGACAGCGCCTGACTGTGACTCACTGTAAGGATGAAGCTTTCTACTCACTGTTCAAAGCAGAGATTGTGGTAGCACACAAATCACACTAATATATTATTGATGGGAGGTGGAAAAAATGAGGTCATGGTGATTGTTTAATCTTTGTTGCCCTACAACCCACAAACACATCTTCAAAGTGTATTACCTAGCCTGACAAAACCACTACATGGAAGGTGAATGTTACAATGTGCACAGGTGAGCTGTATTTTTCTTTGTAGGGACAAGTATGTTGGTCATACTTTACTGTAAGTTACCTCCTCTGCAGGACATAATGGCACACAATAGCCAGGTCCATGCCGGGCTAAAAACCACAACCCAGGCAGTGCCTACTCATGCTCACTGAGACCAGATGAGACAGGGACAAGGGGATTTCAAGGAGAGGTTGCTATCTGGGATTTCCTCAAACTGTGGAAAGGAGGGGAGTTGGGGGGAGGAAGGAGGATTTCGCAATCCCTCTCGCCCACTACAATGTCGTCACTGCATGTACGTCAGAAAAAGGAGGGGGTGGTGAATCAGCTCAGTGAAACGTGCAGAATCCAGCTCCAGCATTATTAACGCAATCTACACACAATGTAAACAGACCTCACTGGCCTTACATTTTATTTTTATACAGGCTTATTTTTCAAGGTGACAGCTTTCAATAAGGACTAAAATCTTGCCAATTTATCACACACCTTCCTTTAAAAACTGAAATACTGCACAGGCAGACGGCACCAACACTGTCCCTCTGAGCATTGTTACATTATTAGAAATAGATGTTGGAAACAATGGAAATATTGTTTTTTTTCTGGTTGTAGTTTGGTCCATTAAAAAGCATCACGACCTGATGGGATGTTCTATATCACCGCCATGATGCTATATGAGGTCGTCCTCTGTTCTGATTGGCTGAGGCACGTTCACTGCACGAGAAACTCACGAGCTCGTGATTCAATTAAATATGAACGGCAGAAATCCCCTCGTGACCTTTTTTAAGGACTAATACTCGGTGTAGAAAATATATAAGCTACTAACATGAAATAAACATGTCTGGTGTTGTTGAATTACTTCTGGTTAAGAGATAATTATATCGACTGTGTTTTTCTTTTTCGAAGCGCCAATTAACTTAAAAAAAAAATCTATATATATATATATATACAGCACAGCCTCGATGTTTAAGGCTGAATCAGTCCACCCCCATCTCTTAGACTAAATGGTATCGCCCTCAGAGCACTCTCCTGTTCTGCGCATGTCAATAGTGG
>CAKAOH010020113.1:0-29491 GCA_916701665.1 Sebastiscus tertius | reverse complement strand
TCATAGTATAGTATGTCAAAAAAATTTAATATTGTAGTGTGTCAAAAAAAATCATAGTTTAATAAGTCGAAAAAAGTCATAGTATTTGGGAAAAAAAATCATAGTGTAGTATGTTTAAAAAAAGGTCATAGTTTAGTATGTCGAAAAAAGTCACAGTTTAGTATGTCGAAAAAATTATCATATTAAAGTATGTTGAAAAAACAGTCATAATATAATGGGTTGAAAAAAGTTATAGGATAGTATGTTAAAAAAATATATTGTAATTTGTCAAAAAATCATAGTTTAATAAGTCAAAACAAAAGTCATAGTATAGTACTTGGAAAAAAGTCACAGTTTAATATGTTGAAAAAATAATCATAGTAAAGTATGTTGAAAAAAAAGTCATAGGATAGTTTCTCAAAAAAAAGTGATAGTGTAGTATGTTGAAAAAAAAGTCATAGTATAGTATGTCTAAAAAAAAGTCATAGAATGGTATGTTGGAAAAAAAAAAGTTAAGTTTTTAGTATATAGAAAAAAATCCTATGAGATAGGGGACTCTGGGACAAAATCTTTGTCCCGTGGTCAAATTTATGTCAGTTTAGAGGTCCTTGACGTGAAAAAGTTTGGGAACCACTGTATTAACTTTTGTTTCACAGTTACTCATTTGACATTTAAAGAAAATTCTTCACGCTATACTACTGTGTGGAAAGCCTTTATTGTAGGTGGAGGTGCATATCTCTCTACTCCCTTCACCAGTTAACTAAAGGACACTTGCTGTGATGTTTCCTCTCTCCTAATCTGCTGAGTGCACTCTTGGAAAAATATCAGCCCAATTTAGCCCCACCTAAATCCCTGTCTGACAGCTGTTCCAAGATAAAGCACACCCGGGTGGCTTTTGTTTCACTTCATGCATCCTGTTTCTACCTCTTTTCAATGTCGTTAGGTAGCTAAATCATGCTGTAAAAATATTTTTAAAAATCTTCTTGCATCAAGCTTCTTTGACCCAAACTTTTTTTATTCACTGAAAGTCTTAAGTCATTGAGCTCAACAAAAGCTCTAACGAGCGGTTGAGTTACAAATTCTCTCTGCATTAACGACGAAAAAGTGAAAAAAACATCTGCGTTTTAGGGCTTGTTTGATTTAATCCAATCACAAGCAGTTGTAAATGCAATTACATTCATTTCAACAGCAATATACATTTGTTGCGGTCATGACCTCCTGTTTGAACGGCCGCAGCCCTGTTTTAATACAATAACAATAAAGACGCTATCCACGTTGATCTGGCTGAACAATAATCCACTTCTCTGCTTTTTTGCATGATATGAATAAAACATGTATGATGCAATTTGTGACCCCACTGATGACAAATGTTGTGCTATAATCAAACAGTTGCCTAAAAACAGCCTACATTGTTTATTCGGGGCATTTTGTGTTGTTGTTTTTTGTACACAATACACATATTTGACTTTTTTGTCATGCTGGGATACTGGTTTAATGCTGATTTTTGCACATCATGTATAATTTTAATAATGTATTTGTATAGTGTATTTACCAGATTTTACAGATCCTATGATTTAGAATTGTTGAGTTATTATTACACTTGTTTTTTCTACTCCTCTTTTTGATTACAAAATCTCTTTCGTCCTTTGAAACATAAATTCTTTTGAACATTATTATATTATTATTATTATTACATGAAACAGACAGGGTTGTGTCTTTCATTTTACGCTCGTTCTACTGAGTGTAGATACTTAAATCTAACATCATTTCTCTCCATGAGGTGATGGGTGTCGATACGTGCTCTGCTTCGTTCGGGTGCAATTGGGTGATTTTTCTTTTAAAAGGAGGCAGACAGTGTTTGACAGGGAGTTTGACAGTGAGCTGTCGCTGTGCTCTTCGCTCCTCAGGAGGTAGATGTCCTCAGAGTGGAAGTCAATAGGAGGATTTCACAGTTGGGTTTTTTTTTTCACCCAGTCAGAAACAGTTGTGTAATGACTTCGGGAGGAGGAGGGCTGTAAAAAGTAAGGCAATGGAGGGAGATGGGCCACTGCCTCGACACTGTTTAATTAAACCCTTAGAGACTAGCTGCATGGGAACAAGGGCCAAATGAGTTGCTGGGTCATGTGCATTCGTTCTGCCACATGAATAATACAAAACACTGCAGGCTCATTCAAAATAATCTGAGAATACTGCTCCTTCCAGGGCTCTGCCCATGTGACAGGAAAATCCAAAGTGTTTTGTCCCTGCTTCTATTCAATTACTGTGCTTCGGAGAGTAGTTGGCACAGAACATATACACGGTAGGAAAGAGACACTGCAGCTCAGGTGACTTGGCAACGGAAACAAAGAAGAAATACATGTTGATTAAGAGTTGACAGTGTTTGATGATTATGTGTTTTTGCACTTGATTAAAGAGTTGATGTGTATGTGTGTGAGGTATTGTTGATGCTGTAGCAAGGGAGCAGTTTGATTAAAGCTGCTCTAATCAATGTGTAATGTCAAAGGGGTCGCTCATAGTGACAAATCCACAGAGAATTATCACACGACTTTTCAAGCTATTTTAGTGTCTTTCAACTCATGGAGTTTCATGGTCAGCAACGTTTTTGGTTCACTCTCACTGCTCTTATCAGTCTTGTATTGTCCTGTACGCTACCTGATCAGCACCAAACAGCAGTCAGACAAAGCGTCAAATAGTGAGGCTTTGTCACGGCCGTCGGCGAGGGATACCGCCACATAGGGCACCCTTTAGCACTGGTATCTAACCCACTGGGCGTTCCATTAACTACAATGTAAAACCATCCGCAGCAATAGTAAACACGTCGGAAATGTGGTGATGTAGTTGATGGGCGGGCGGATGTTAGGGGAGGTGGATGGGCACAACAAACACAAGGCTTTCATCCGGGAGTTCGCTGTCTGTGTCCCGTGCGTGAAGTTTCACTTTCACGTTACAATCAGCTGTTCGTTCGTGTCCTATGTTCAAAACGTTCAGTTTCATTTTCCTTGTACAAACGTAGTAGTTTTAAGCCCAACCATGTAGTTCTTTCCTAAACCTAACCAAGTGGTTTTGCTTCCTAAACCTAAAGTGACGCCAAAGGGCGTGACAAAGCGGCGATATGTGACGAGTTGGGATGAGAACGTGTTGGGTACTGTATTTCCCTCAGAAGTTGGTGGAGACCAAAACAGAGCTAAAATAAGAGTGAATATTGGACTTCAAATGAAAGCTAATGTTGCTACGTGTCTGCTTTTTGTAAATAAGCAACTGTTTGCTAAGCTAAGTCATCTTTACATGTTGATATGATGTCATCTGTGTTTACAGCTTAACGCGCTGTGCATGTGTCTCTATTGGTATTTGTGCTAATATAGATATTTGATACTATACAATGAAAAGTTGAATACCTGTGAGTACATGTTTTTCTTTAAGCATTTATTGGTAGGAGTCCATAAAAAAATGAACATTTCTCAGACATTTCCACTTACAATGATCATGAGAGCAGCCTGGCAAGGACAAATCTGATGAGGGGAACCTTAGTCTGCTTTAGAAATCCTTTACAAAAACACCCATGGAAGGTTAACATGTTGCTGAATCTACTCAGTACAAAGAATCCTACAAAAAGAAAATAAGCTATTTTTCACCCTGGGGGGAGTAGCGGTAAAAGAGTGAATAATGTTGCTGCCAGAGTGTTGATTGTCAGTTTTCATGTGTGATGGAGGAGTGAGCATTCATGTTCATTTCAGTTTGTAATAAAAGTCACTCTTCGATGCTTTCATTCGTACTCTCACATTCCCCAGGTGTTCCTCTCCCTCCTTGTCTCTATTGAAAAAAGGATCCACTGAATAGCTTGACCTTCACTCATCCTCGCATGCTACACAATATTACTGCAGTAATTTTCACACTCATCATAAACAAGGCTGCTGCTGTAATTCTCCTTCCACCTGAATTCTTTCAAAACACACTTTCTGAAAATGTGTGCTGTAAAAAGTAGGAAAAGCCCAATCGTAGGAGGTTAATTAAAGTTCTGAATGATCCATCCACAACGCCCACCCACAATAAATACAGCAATAGCAAAAGCTTAACTACTAAAAATGTATCCTAGACAGAACAAAACACAGAAGTGAAGTCTCTGCAGGCTACCGCTCATGAATGCAGGCAGGGGGTTACGCTCTGCACTGCAGCTGATAGACAAGGGGAGATACGGCGCAGCTCTGGGGGTGTTATGGGCCTCTGATACATAGCAATGATGAACTAATGCCACATATGATTGATGACACTTCTGCCAACAAATATCTACATGTGTGTGTGTGTGTGTTTAATAAAAGGTACCAAATCCACCAAACCGAGGGAAGTATCGAGGAGCCCTTTTCTTTTTGGACTCTTCTTTTAGCCACAGTTTCTTCCTCTTTGTGTCCATGTGTCCTACAAAATAAAAGAACATTATCATTAGATATTTAGATTCGCTAATAATTTAGTTATAAGACTTTAATAATATCAAATTATGGCTTGCTAGGTTGTGAAAAATCTCTCTGGCTGTTGAGTTATTGAACAAAGCTTATTCGCTTTCTTGCTGAAAGGTAGATGAGAAGACTGATACCACTTTCACATCTGTCAGACGCTAGCACCAGAGGCCAATTAGCTTAGCATAAAGACTGGATGCAGGGGGAAACAGCTAACCTGGCTCCATCCAGTTAATAAAATACACCAACCAGCGTCACTACAGCTCACTAATTAACCCCTTATATCTTTGTTTAATCCATGTAACAACCAAACCAAAGTGCAAAAACAAGAAAAATGTGCAATAAATCCATATTTGAAGCTAATAAATTGTTAATAACTTAATTTTGGTCCAGATGCCCTGCAATTATTTTCCAAAAGGTCAAAGGTCAAATGGCCTTCATTGTGAATTTAAGAGCTAAAAAAGACAAACAAGTGTGAGGTGAGAGGATAAACACCAGTAGCCAATATCGTGTTCTTATAAATGATTTGTAACTCATCTATAAAGCATTAGTAAAGTATTAATTAACTATTAATGAAGCCATTTGTCACAGCTTGTAAACACTTTAGAGAGAGTGAATTATTATAAAGTGGAACAAATGTTTTGAAACTTTTACTTTCAGCCGGCAGCAGTAGTTAAAAATAAACTCTCTGAGGACCCACATTTGAGTAGTTTGTCATTATCTCAGATGGAGAATTAGGGCCTTTTGTTTGCGTCCCAGCAGGAAGTGTGCACGGTTAAATTAAAGGTTCCCTCCTTAACTAACGAAGCTGCTATTATAAAACATTCAGCGATTGTGTGTTGCAGATAATTGCTCAGCTTTTGTGTGCGACTTTCTGACCCCACGAAGGAAAACAGAGGGCGACCTCTGACCTCTGGTCGTTACTGCGGCGTTGAACAGAGCCGCCTAATGAACACTTCGGTCCTCGGTGTTTACATCTGCCAATCAAACACACCACTCTTCGTCACCGTCCTTTGTGTCGCCATCAGACACAAAAGCAGACAATTAGCTGCGCTTATTAAGACTCTGCTCTTTAAAAAGGAGAGCCCCTGTGTGTGCTGGTAATTAATCAGCCCTGCAGTGGCGGGTGGGCGGACCTCTCGTTAGTCCCAAGCTCTGTACGCCGTGCTCCTCCTCTTCCTCCGAGGGGTTTTGGGCGGAGTTCCTCAGGTAGCGCTGGTGCTGGTGCAGGCTGAGGCCAGGAAGTGCGTTCTGTCTGCGGCGACGAGACTCTTCCTCCGAGGGCTCTTCGGCTGCAACATCTGTGGGTGTGGGCAGAGCAGAGCAGAAATGAATCACACCTAAACCCTCTCTCTTCTCGCTGTCTGGATGGATGGCCTCAGGTGTTCAAACCAACATTATTTTTCTCTTCTGTGTGGCTTCTTTGAATCTTCTGACATGAGATGTGTGGTGCAAAAAGAAGTCAGCTGAAAGGAAAACATATTACCTTGTGATGCCCTTGGCGGTGTGAACACAATCAAACATACATCTATTAAAGCAAGTTGAGTGCAAAAAGGCGTATTGATGTAACCAACATGAAACAACAAAGACGATATAAAACAAGAAGTTGAAAGAGTCCCTAAGGCGATACAGACCCCTCCTTCCTATCAAACGCCAACCATATATTTCATTCATATTTCATCTGCCTGACTTTATTGTGATTAGTCATGTAAATAAAATGAGATTTGGTTATTCTTTTCTCTAGGTAATTTACATTTATATTGAATTAGTGGCAGGCAGGGTATAGAGGGGGGATGGGGGGAGAGGGGGGATTTATTATGCTGCGAGATTACAGGCAGATCTCATCGCCATTGTGTTGTGTAATTAAGGCAGTGGAGAGGAGAAGAAAGGAGGCCAGATGCTCGCCGTGCTGAACCTGGTCCCATTAAGAGGAGGATCTGCACCAGCATTTCAAAATCTCCCTGTAACAGCCCGGCCTTAAACACATCAGAAGTCTTTAGAGACATGACAGCTTTGTTTGACATACACCTGTGGGAGCACCTCGACATAAACATATAGTCGTTTTAATCATGAATACTACATGGAAGATTGTGGCTATATTGCAACACTTTTAGAGGCTCTCTGTCGAGGCTTTCAGGAGGAGCTCAAGGGTTTTTAGGTAATCAAGACCGGCTGCATGTGCTCAGGTCTTAACAGAGACAAAGACAGCCTGGATTTCAATTCTCTTTGAATAGGCATCTTATTATCGCAGGACCTCTATTCTGACCCTGAGTCGATTTCTTTGTCACAAACGCTTTTCGTGTGTGTTAAGGTCGAAATTGGCTGAGTATTCTCGCCGTATGCAGTTTAGTTTCTTGCTGAAAACAGGCGATTTATGTTGCTTTAGTGCCACACTTCAAGTTTCCAAATTGAACACACTTTTAAAAACAGAGTTGACCCCTGCGAGGAGAGACCAGCACCCAGAGGACCCAACAGAAACAGGACAATTGGTGGATTTACTCTCAAGGCTCTCAAAGCTCTCACTCGCTCTCTATCCAGCTCTGGAAAAACAACTAATCCCAACCTGCATTCGTCCAATCAGGTTGAAGTTAGACAGCTGGATTAAGGCAACATGTATGTGGCTCCAAGCTTGAGCGCTTTGTTCCAGAGGATCAATATTTGGGGCTATTATGGGTCGGGTTACCTGGGTGATAAGATTCTTTCTGCTATCAAGTCGCATAATCCATCATCAGTTAATTAATTTCAACAAAGACAATATCAAAGTGCAGTGATGATAATGAGATCTTTTAATGCTCATAAAAGGCGGCCTTTTATTTTCTGGATCAAGGACTTAATTTGAAAAGCAGAGAGAACATTTGCAGCTATTGTCTTGAGAGTGCCTGTCATTTGTCTCCGGGCTAAACAATGCTGTGTGAATCTGTAAAAGCTTGTTTGATACACGCCGTCTAGACTGCAACACAGGCACAAGCACCCGGGTTAACACCTAAACACACACAAGATCTTTGTGACAAAAGCAAGCCTTACTTGCAGCCGGCTGGAGCCTAAAGCCTAAAATAAATCAGTGTTCAGGAGGAGGCTAACCCTACATGACAACTACAACTGTGGACCAGATTATTTTCAACAGTCCACCTTCCCCCGGTTCAAGACATCTGGTGTCGTGCTGATGTGACTCCACTGCTGAGCACAGAGAGATAGTCCGTGTCCTTGTTCAGACACGGCCAAAGAGAAACTGGCAGCTTATCTTTGCCATCGTTCATAAAGTGGCCAGCGGCTCTGGGCCGTTTCGATGCTTCACGCTAAGCTGTCAAGCAGACGAGGTGGAGGGGGGTTAACACCGGATACTGCTTTCTGCCAACAGGAAGCCATCTTTCATAACATGAGGGGACTCAGGGACAGGAAATCACAGTATTGTGTGTCATATTGGAAAGGATGGGTGCAGGAGAAGAGGCTGCAAGACTTTATCACTAAATACAAAGCCAATTTTATCACATCATAATTAATAAAACTAATACTGACAATTGTATTGATGATTAAATTGAAGAAATGGAAGTTTTCTTTATTTTTTAAAAAGTCATGTTAATAGGAGTATAACTTGTCACGTGTTGCTCCAGTTATCCTATACCCATCACTGTGTGGTTTCCTGTTGAGGAAATTATCATTCAGCCAGATGATGTCATGCTGTCTTTTGTATACAAACAGTGTCACCTAGTGGCCACATGAAGGTGCACCTTCAAATTAAAATGTCTGGTATAGGCATAGTAGCAGCAATTTCTCTCTTTTTAAAAGGGACATATCAAAAATAACTAAGATCTAATGATTTTACTTTAACTCAACTATTTATTTTACATTAATTCTTAGACTTATGTAAAGTAAAAGTTTTAAGTTTAGCTAGACTATGCAATGCTTTACATTGGGGCACATGGAGTCAGGAGATAGACATTGGCCTTGTGGGTCCTGGGAGGATTGCATGGGTAGAAAAAAATAAATAAAATAATAATAAATAAATAAAAATAAAAATAAAAATAATAATAAATATAATAATAATAATAATAACAATAATAATGATCATCATCTCCGATGTCCATCGCGAATAAAAGTCCATAAATCTGCTTAGCAATTATAGAAAAAAGAGACGCTCGTCATAACTCCAGAACTTGCCTAAGAATAATCACATTTTTAACTTCTCTTCAGTATCAACATAATCTAATGATAGTTATCTGTACACACATGGGTACAATGTGACTACTAGTAGATTAACTCGGCATACTTCTAATGGTGTCAATTTGCCAAAATAGATACAAATATTAGCAAAAAAAGCAAGAACAGGGCTCAAGTTGTAGCTCACAGCTAGATTACAGACTCCAGGGCAACACTGTTTTCCAAATTATGGGAACTGTAGTTCCAAAAAATACTAGATTAGACTGCAAATAAAACTACAAGAGTGACACAATTTGTTATAACTTCTAGTAGTAGTTCTAGTACAAAATTATAAAACCTCTACTGATCCAGGAGAGGGAGCTATTGCACCATAAATATAATTCCTTCCCCTGAAACACCTATTATATCTACTTATACTCCCATACTGATATCATGAAAATCTAATGCCATCATATTTGTGAAGATCCTACAATTATTGCGGCCTATTGCTCGTTCATGTAGTAATCCTCTATCTACAACATACATGCCTAATTTACTCATCACATTTACAGAGAGAGGGGGGGGAAGAGAGAGCATAATGGCTATGTAAGCAATAGAGATTGGTGCAGGGCTGCAGTGTCACCTAGCAACAGGACTGCGCAAGCGTAAACGTCCCTTCAATCAACACTGGTGAAAAGGAAATTAAAGGAAGAAAAACATATATAAGACAAATAGGAGAAGACATACCACCACCACAACACTCACCGGTAACACTTTCATAAATGTAAAATTAAATATCATAACCATATCAGTCTTTAACATTGCAGATTGACTCAACTAAAAAAGGCCTCACCCTGCCTTTTTCCTTTCTCCTCAGTTTCCCCACTCCTGACTTGTCTCTCACAAAAATATGCAGCGAGTCTTGTGTAAATAAACTAGCCCCGAGCACATTCCTCTAGAAACACACACACTCTCTTGTCTGTACACAGTGACCTCTGAGCCAACTGCAATCATACGTACCACTCAATTTGACTTTGAATCTGAGCCCATCATGCCTAGTGGTGTTTAATCGAACACCGAGAGAGCAGACCTACGTTTTTTTATTACTTAGTCTCCAAATGAGGCAAGTTTTTAAAACAGTAATTGGACTTTCCCAGCTATAGAAGATCTTGTTTGCAGATGGGCTTAACAATAAGTTACATTTTGAGTCCTTAGTTTGGCTCATTGCCTCTGCAGAGCTCAGGTTGTGTTTGAGGGCGTATTCAAAAGAGGTGCACTATCAGCACTTTTACAAGCCGCCCATAAAAAATGTCCTGATGGGAGAGGCAAAGAGAGAGAAACATAAGGAAGGGTATATGAATCCTGTCGTTTCCTTCTCACCTGGTACGTAAAGGTAAAGAATACCTACCACACAGAAAAGATACACTTCAGGGTTCAAGGATACGGTGCGTCTTTGATGAAAACAGTGGATTTTCCCCTCATGATTTGTTAATTAAATGGTGAATAGGATTATTGTAGTGAGCGCGCACACACACACAGCACATTACCGGTGTACTGTTTCAGTGGCCAAGCCCTAATGTGAGTCACCAGGAATTAGTAGGTTAAAATAATGCACACGGTGAGCTGTATGATGAGTGTACTGAAAGAAGCAGCCGCTTGTGGTTTCCTTTACTGCAGTTGTGTGAAGCAAGTTTTAAATGTGATCAGGCACAAGCACACACATCACACTTCACACACCCAGGAAGAAGGTGAGAAGATGAAAAGCCACTCAAGCAAAAAGAAACATCACAAAGACACCAGGTGACTGCAGCAGACTTTCCTTCCACGAACTGAAGTTTATTGACCAAATCTGAACTCTTTATTTTGTTTTGTTTTTTTTCTTTTTACAAAGAATGAAAATTCCCCTGTCTGTCCGGTTAACAGTGTAAGGTTGTTGTGCGGTCTTGGTTCATGGTTTTGAGTTGCTGACACAGTTACAGTGAAACTACAAAGCAGCCTCCTGGACTCAGCAATCATGCAAAAACAAATCAAACACACTGTGTTATCCTAAAATACACAAACAAATGTAAAAGTAAGTAAAAATGCACATTATTCTAATTAATTCATTAACAATCTATGTCATTCATATTACACACGCGTGAACATGGTAACAGCTAACAGGTTAGCAAGGTGAAGTTAAAGACATTAGGGCGAAGTGGTTAAGCTTTTATCATTCACTTGTTAAATTGGTCAAATGAAAAGAGCAAAAATGACATGCGTTAAGTCTAAATGTACAGCATCTTGTTTTCCAGCGACAATAAGAAAGACAATATCCACCCCAAAGGAAAAAATATATAGCTATAGCACATACCCAGCTTTGTGCTTATGCCGGAAATAAAAAGTACAATTCAATCATTGTAGTAAACAAAAACACAAATCCCAACAAGATGGTCCCCCCGTAATAATGGAATAAATACAAATATACAAATACTGTGAACTTCTCTCTCGCCTCCCTTGCAGCTAAGCTAAAATGAGAAAAATTGTTCTTCGGGAATGAGATGCAGGAGGACAGAGAGAGGAGAGACCAACCGCCGGGAACCAAACATAGTCACTGGGCGAGTTTTTTTTCCAGGTGTGTAATCTGTATGTTGGTCAAATGTTGTGGCGAGATAATTACTTGTTATCCAGTCTTAGGAGCTGCTCCTTACCATTAACTGTTAGGGATTTTAACTGACCGTCCTCCTCCACTTCCACCCGCTCCTGGCCGTTCTCCACAATCCTGGAACAAACACAAAAAGCAGGCGTCAGAGAACAGGAAGTCAGACTGGTAAAGAGGTCTTATAGAAATAGTTTGACACGCATTTTCCCTTTCTTGCCAAGAATTAGATGAAATCGATGTTCCAAAAATGTCAAACTATTCCTTTAAAATGCTGGACATTTAAGTACCGTTTTGTAGTAATTTTTCTGCCGCCGATGAACTTGGTGGAGGTCGACACAGATCTGAAGTTACCCATTCCTCCTCCTCCGCCGCCACCACCACCGCCGCCTCCTCCCCCACCGCTGCCGATGCCGCCAAAAGATGAAGAAGAGAAGGAAGTGAATCCTCCTCCTCCACCCATGTCTCCAAATGAGTTAAAACCTGCAAAAGAGCACACATTCAAGAAAAAAAAAAAACCCTCAGTAAACTCCAGGATGAATCCAGTACAATGTGGAGTTATTTGTTGGGATGTTACGTACCTGAGTCGAACCCTGAGAGGCTGTGCCCAAACGCTGGGAAGCTCCCAAAACCAAAGAGCGATCCCCCCATCCTACCTCGGCTCGCGCCCCTCTGGCGACTGCGACTACCGCCGAAGAAATCGTCAAAGGGGTCATCAGCTGTGGAGGGAAACATCGTACAAATTACAGATTACAGAACGCCTCTGTCGCTGAGTTTGTCTGGTGGTTGGTATACAGCCGGTATACATGGAGAGGGGAGAAGCAACAGAAAGTGAAAATGCCAATAATAACAATTTATTTTGCCGTCTGTCAACGGGCTGTTGTCCTCCTCTATGTTGTCCTCCATAGAGCTCTGCTAGGAGCAGCATGGACTCTGTTTAGCACTTCCGGACTGTGACGCATCTGTAGAAATATGATTGGAATCACATTTCAAACCTCCTCCAAATGTGGTTTGGATCCGACTTGCAAAAGATTCATGTGGTTTTCGTCTGTCCAGACTTTCTTAAATCAATCTGGATATTCCAAAAAACTAATTTGAGCTGGCAGTCTGAACAAGGTCATTTATTAATATAAAAATATTGATTAGAGCAGAGTTTATAGATTCCAAAAGATTTAAGTACCTGGTAATAAAAAAGCTGTATGGGATGTAAGAGCATCAGTTTGTAATTCCTGGAACAATCTTAACCCTAAACTGTCAAAGTGCCCACCACTAATTCTCCTCCTAAAACCCTGTGGACACGCTACTAATTGCACGCTGCCAATCTGGGTCGCCCCAGCAGGATAAGGCTGGATCACTGGCACCATTCTCTGAAAGAAGACGCCTCCATCAACCTTGAATGTACCGAGGCAGCGACAAGAAAGCTGTGCTTGTTCCCTCTGAGAGAAAGCTTTAAATAAAAGTATCTCCTGACCACTGTTGTAAGTGCATTACTGTCCATTTACCTTGAAGAAGCCATTAGAGGAGACAGCTCAGCCCTTACAAAGCTGTCGGTAAGACGGCAGACATCGGTGGAAGAAAGAGAGAGGAGTGTAAAGAAATGCTGCTTAAACACAGGAATCCTGGTTTAATGCTTGCGTGCATGATTAGTGTGCACAAAGAGATAGCTGGGAGAAAAGTCAAGGCCTTCTCGCTCTCACACTCATGCACTCTGACAGAACTACAAAAGACCTGTCAGGCATAAAAGGCTGAGATTAAATCAGTGAGGAACGTGCCACACCTATACAACATGGCATGGGCTGTAATAGCATTGAAGTGACTGTCAATGGGTTTTCAAAATATGCACCATAATGTACAAAGCCTGATTATAGGAGCTACCAAGGGAGTATTGGTTTGTATATTTTTTTTGATATTTCTGTAGTATGTCCAACATATAAAATCGGATTTTTATCAGTTACCATGGAGATATTTTTGCATATTTTCTTACATATATTTCTGCAGTATGTCCAACATATAAAATCTGATTTTTATCAGTTACCCTGGGAGATATTTTTTTGCATATTTTCTTATATATATTTCTTCAGTATGTCCAACATACAAAATTACCTTGGGGGTATTTTTATGTATTTTTTTTGTATATATTTTTTTTATATTTCTGCAGTATGTATGTGTGTAAAAACAGTCTGTTGACATCTCTTTCTTGTCTACTTCCTTCATATATTAATTTGAGAATGAGTGTGTGCTGTTCTTGGCAGACAACTGAGCCCTCATCATCGTGTGAATCTACATTTGTCTTTACAGCACGCGCATACACACACACACACCACTACACCCCCACCCCTCAGTCTGCTGGCCGCTCTGAGGTGGGTGACTGACAGATCCACAAGACCAGCTGCTGCTCACAAGCTGCTGGACAGTCAGGACTGGAGGCTGGATGGGATTTTAAAAACACACATCTGAACACTCTTTTTGTGGCTACCATCTTGAGGAAAGTCGGACCAAAAATGTCTCTTTCTTTATATAGATCTATCCGAGGAAAAACACTAAATATAGAGTTGAAATAAACTTGACAAGACGGACGTCTGGACATATCCTGTTGCGTACCAATTAAGCGTAATAAAGGTTGTCCCCCAGTCAAAATAGAACTTGAACTTTACCCTCTTCAGTAAACAACACTTAAAAAGGCCAAATCATGACGTTATCTGCACAGAGAGTAAACAGCAGGTGTCCTCCACCACTTTATCTCATTCATGTTAATAAATACAACATTAATACGGGTCAGTTTATAAAAAACAATCTGACTTGAGTTTCCCTACAAGCTCTAATTCAGTACCACCCCCTCCCTCCCTTTTAAGAATCACCTTTAATAACTCGGATATTAGATTACAGTTTTTTCAATAACTTGTTGTACACCCACGCTCGCCTAGTTTTACATGTGCTCTGACACATGGAGACACGCGGCGCACACACACTTGGCGTTATTACATCTGCTTTTGTTTTAATACGGAAGCTATTTTTGAAAGCATTCCAGTTGAGTGATGTAGACGCTCAAATCCATCCTCTGCCTGCGTCCGAACTCCATATTTAGAGCTACATGGGGTGAACTACACATGCCTTCCAATCAGCCTTTTGCTGAACCCAGACAACCCAGGACAGGCGCTAAACCCCAATAACTATACTACACATAACACGACCGCTGATACAATCAACCATCAGGCACTACAAGGAGCTGTCATTAGAACAAATGAATGGACTCTAGTCAACACTATATTACCTTAGTCAGCAGTATGATCGTTTACAAGGGTTTACAAGAGATGAGAAATGTCTGTTAAGCTATGAAACTAATCACTAAGATATTCATTAATGATATTTCTATATTATATGAAGCCATAACACTGATTATATACATGAATTAAGGCAGGCTACTTAATGTCAAGTAGGCCTATGTTCAGATTATTGCCTCTTCTATGTCTCTGGCACCTCATTCAATAATTAGCAGGTTTGTAATTTAATAGTGGTGCAATGGTTTAATAATCACACAGGTTGTTTTTCTTAAGGTTCAATTTTGCATCCCTACTAAGAAGTGGCTTCAAAAACACATCTACAACTGTCAAAATGGATAGAAATAACAACAACATATATCAAAAATCAAACAAACAAAGCTGGGGCTGCCACTAACAGTTATTTTATACAATAAATGAATCTCCCTATTAATGTCTCAATTAGCCTATTAATCGTTTAATCTATAAAAAGACAGAAAAAAACACCTAAATTTCCCAAAGCCCAAGGTGACATTTTATCTAAGTAACAAGTACCAAGTCTAAAACCCAATCAAAATCAGTTTATTACATGCGAAAAGCACTAAATCCTCTCAACTGAGAAGCTGAAACCGTTGAATGTTTGGCCATTTTTCTAGAAAAAAAATAACTTAGACCATTAACCCATTTCATCAAAATAGCTGCAATGTACTAATTGATTGTTTCAGCACAAATAAGATAAGAAGAAATTACAGGTGAAATGGCTAAACTGTGTTAAATCTACATGTAATCTCCAACTACTTTATGTATAGAAGCATTTATGTGTTTAATCTTTTTTATATCATCATTGTTTTTGTTCTTTTCATACTTAATGTTTCACTAACTGAAAGAGTAAATTAAGAGCTCTAAACCCTGGTTAATATATGAAGGCTATATAATGAAGTTGAGGTCAACATCCAGCAGAGATACTCAGTGTTCTCCAACATGTGACATTTAGTGGCAGATGACTTCCCGAGGCTGAAACAGTGCTTAGAGTGTTGGCGATGCAAACCGCTGTGCTGTGCGGGGATGAGCACGAGGCTTTACAGAAAGTTTTCTATGCTCCATCTTCCACATTCTACACAGCAGGGGCTGCTAGCTAACAGGCAAACTCATTAGGAAATAGAAATATCGATGTTTTACATGGTGGGACACACAGGATGTTCTCCTTTTCTCCGTCTCAGGTCATCTGTGTATATTTTTGACCAGATAAAATGATGCAGCTAATAATAGCCATCGTCTACTCTACGCTCTTATGGCTCTTTTCAGTCCCTCTTTCTTCCTGCTCTTTTAAAACATGAAATCCCATCAGTGCCTCGCCAGGATCGAAACGGACTTACCAAAAAAATCTGCAAATGGATCTCTGCCGCCAAAGAATTCCCTGAAAACGTCATCGGGATTACGGAATGTGAAGCCGCTGCCGCCAAAGTGATCATAATGGCCTCCTGTAAAACATAAAACAAAAATAAAAGCTAATAAACTACACAATTCATTTATCAGAGGCAGGATTATAAATGCCGCTGATATTACAAGTCATAAAAAATACCAAACGCAATACCGAGCTGTAATGAAATGAAATGCGCTCATTATGAAAGTGGTCTCCTTACCTCCTCCTCCTCCTGAAAGGCCGTCTTTGCCGTATCTGTCATAAGTATTCCTCTTGTTTTCTGGTGCAAAAGAAGAGGACTTTAGATAAAACAGACCAACAGAAAGAGAAAATTCCCACCCTGTTGTATTTGAAACCTTAGTTATGGTCATGAAAGTCTTCACACTGCAAAGTATGTGTTAGCATCAAATTAACTGCCCCTTTCAATTTTTTACTTTACACTGTGACAAATCACAGTAATCAAAAACGTGTAAACATTTCAAAATCACATCCAGCTGCGATTGCATTTAGTTAATCAATTTGACCATCTGCATGTGCACTTATGTGCTGTGATGTATTTCGTGGCTGTTCAACGTTCAAAGAAAGGCATAACTATCAGTGTCTGAACACATTTACAGGCCAAACTGATAACCGTTTATGACACCAAATGACATATGGAAAGCGAAACTAAACCCACCACGCAAGAACTCACTCACACTGCACAAGACCCACTCACTCCAGCATAAAACAATCCTGACGTTGTGCACTGCAACAATACCTGCTTTTTGTGACCGGATAATACAATGAAAACATTACAGGCTTCTGTTGTGTTCTCAAACCTAGATCTGAATTCCAGACATTCTCATATTTACTGAGTTATTCTGGTAACTACTTCCACGCAAGAAACAGAAACATGACTTAAGAAATCATTTATCTGCTTTGCACATTTGATGCATGACCTAAATTTTGAACATTATACTTTTTTATTACCAACCTAAATAGCACAAACTATCAAAAAGTGTAAAGTACTGAGAGTTGGAATCAGATGCCTGGTCAAATGAACAGTTTTGTTAACATATTATATAATCAGATCAGAATCCTTGATTTAAAATCATCATTTTGACAACTTTAGTAGGGATGAACCGATACTGATATATCGGGTTGATGCTGACTCAAATAGCTGGATTGGTGACAATGGGGCCGATCTATTCAATTCAGTTTTATATGTATATACTATATACATTATATACTGGAATTTGAATTCCTGTTTAAGTTTTGACCAATTTGTTGCTGCATTAAAAATGTTTACCCTTGAATTGTAGTTTTTTACCAAGTTGCTGGTGTACAATTTATTATTTTAATAATAAATAACAATTCAATAAATTTACATCTATGTATTTATTTGTTAAATTTTGTTTTACAAAGTTAGGAAAGTAATGTTTAAGTCAAACCTGTTGTTGCCTTACACATAAAATAATGATCCCAGTCACTCCATACAGTGAGGCATACAGCTTATTCATTAAACACTGGTGGTATCGGATCGGTACTCAGTATTGGCCGATACCCAATGCCCTGGTATTGGTAACAGGACCAAAAGATTTGGCTCGGTGCATCCCTAAATTTTTTATTTTTTCAAGCAAAGTTCTTAAAAGACTGGATGTGTTCTTGTAGGAAAACATGATTGATAATTTAAGTATCTGTTCCAAAACCTGAAGTTATCATACTGATAATAGCAGCAACAATTTTAAACCAACACCCAGCACTAGTAATCAGACAAGGAAGTCCAATCTTACTTTTCTCCAACAGCAGAGATGTCAACTCTTATATTAGAGGTGCTAATAATTACAACAGAGCAACACCAGTAATCCCATTCATATAATCATCACTTAATATGGCTATATGACATATTATCTCCCTCTACAGAATAAAAGCTTACCATCTGAGAGCACTTCATATGCCTCTGAGATCTCTTTGAACCTTTTCTCTGCCTCCTCCTTGTTGTCTGGGTTCTTGTCTGGATGCCACTTCAATGCCAATTTTCTGTAACTAAGACACAAATACCATAGAGTTAAAATACAGACATCAAAACGGAAACAAACGCACAATGTATGTCATATACTGTTGATATTCTAAGGGCAGACATTCAGTTCTTAAGTGGGAGGTGGAAAATGTGCATGTATGCATTACGGACATCCCCGTCAGAAACACATATCCACATTCAAGTCTTTTTTTAGGGTGGCAACCATGCCTACACCAAAACACACAGACACCCCTTTATGCACACACAAAACCATACATGCACACGCTGTCCTTCCCCCACTATCCAAGCAGAAATAACAAAGACAGCCTGAACTCCGCTGACGTGCAGCGGAGGCTCGCACAGCCGCTTACGCTGCATCAGCTGTTTGTTTCTAAGCCCAGCAGCAGCACCGGCAGCGAGCGGACACACAGATGATGTGGACAAGACTCTACGGACTGAGAGTTAGCCAGCAAAACAGGCTGCACACAATCCAGGGATTGACTCCCTTATGGGTCTATGGTGAATAGTCTTTGTCGTCCACGTCTTTGTTGTAACCTGTGACATTATCTGGCTGTCTAAAGCCTGGTCAACCGGGCAGACTAAGCTGAACAATGTGGTGTCAGTTTTTGTAGTCAGAAGCCTGTATGTTGACGAGTAAAAGCAACAGCAGTCATTATCTTGCTCTAAATACTCCATGTTCGGCTCAAAAGTCTCTGAGGACAGTATTAACTCTAGCTCTCTTTAATTTTTACACCCATCACATTTAATCAACAATCAAGACTAAGCGTCTACAGCCATACTAGCTCTGGGAAAGACTCCCATGGTAACAACAACTAGCTTTCACGTAATAAGTCGGCTATATGATTATAGAGTCGGTCATGTGAGGAATAAAATACTGTGCAATGACACCATATCCATTTAATTTGGGTTTGATTACATTTAACGATTTGGCTGATATGAGGTGTCAATACTTGTTTGTTTTAGGGTTGGGCGATCGTTTCTATTTTCAAATTGTCCAAGTGCTGATTAACAAGGCTCAGCAGGTGGACATGCCGCTCCACCAGAAACATGTAAGTGTAGAGTAGGGCATTAATTAAAATCGCCTTAATATCGACACAAGAAAAAACAATTGTCGATCAGCCCTTTAACTGTCAATATACGGTCCCATCGCTAATGGGCACAAGCCTAGTTTCTTTTTCAGGCCCTTCCATACTAGTAAGTGCCAAGTCAGATATATTGAAGCTTTCAAAAATGTTTCTCATTTGTAATCCCGACCTGGATGTAGGGCTATTATTGCCAAAATCTTCTATCACGATATAGGTCATTCCATATCTCGACGATATACAATATGTCGTCATATTACCCAGCCCTACTTGGAAGTTGACGTGAACACTATTCCCAAGTTGGAAACTCCCATATGACATGAACGGGGCACTAGACACATCGGTGCTAAATGACAAGTAGATGTGCTAGAAAAGTTAAGGGATCACCAAAGTTGTTACGATTCATCCCGAGGTGGACATGAATGTCTGTACCAAATTTCATAACAATGCATCCAATCGTTGTCGAGACATTTCATTCAAAAACACTGAAGTCAACCTGCTGGTGGCGCTACAGGAAAATCCAAAGGATTACCAATTTCATTAGGATTTGTCCTCTGGGCACCATGAATGTCTGCACCAAATTTCATGAGAGTCAATCCAATAGTTGTGGATATATTCAGTGTGGATTAAAGTGGTGGACTGACATTGCTGTCCCTAGAAAGAAACTGCTAGCATGGCAAATAATTCAATCGGACACCAAGAAGAGAGAGCTGGGGTCATAGGCTAAAGATATGACTTATTGATTGGTGTCAGTCGAGATAACATTTGACTTTGGCAGCCAACAACTGAGAGTATAGAGATAGCAGGCGCTCAGCATTCGCTATCTTTCTACGCTTGGCAAATTGATTACACTGGTTGATTTGATCAGCAATTAATCAGTTAAGTTCAATGGTTTCATCCTCTCTCACATGATTTTACTGCATTACCTAAAATAACAGTTTATTTCCTGTGGAGCCTGATTTCAAAACAGGCTTATTTAACATTTAAATTCAACTTAAAGGAAACTCTTCACTTGTCGAAACAAAAAGGTGTTAGTGAGAAACCTTTGTAGTGTGTAATTAACTGGAACTATTCAGTGGGTGACCACGAGAAGTGGGTGAGTGTAGGGGGAAGGTATTTGACAGCGGCAAGGTTACAGGAAGAAGAGTGGAAACTTTCTGTATTGCTGCCTCTCTGTTCTCTCTCTCCTTGTGTCAGTTTATACAGCTAGAGGGGGATATAATTAACCTATTACACCCCTCCGAGTGGGCGACATTTAACAACAGCACCGGGGGGGAAAACAGAGCAGAAAACACTCAGGGGCACTTACGCTTTTTTGATGTCCTCTTGCGTTGCATGTTTCTGGACTCCTAACGTCTGGTAGTATTCCAGCATGGCTCTGTCCGTGTGAGTTTATAGCTGCTGTCCTATGTGAGGGTCCTCTATGTGGCCGCCTCTGTGGAAAGAAAGTTATGTTCTGTTAAGACATGTTAGCTTGGAGAGATAAAGTCCAACAAACTGCGACTGAGCGTAGCCATGTGTGACAGGCGGGATGCCTCCCTTCCAGACCCGAGGGGTGAATTTGTAAAAGGGGGAGGGAGGGGGCGACGGCATTAAACAGGGTGGCAATACCCAACAATGTAATCAACTGCACTGAAATAGAGATGCAGGGAGGAGGACAGCTAAGCTAATACAAGCCCACCAAAATTACATAATATGCGGGTGATTATCCCTCAACCCAGAGGCTTTAAGAGAGAAAATGTGATTCATGTTTTACTTTTGAAATTTGGATATATCGCTATAAAGACCCTGAAGCATTTTTTAAACAACAAAAACATGACCTAATGTTGAAGTTATGAAGCTTAGCCTCTCAAAAACAAGACTGAACAGGTCTGATGAAAAAGTTATCAGAAGACATTCTCAAGTTTTAGACCCTGATTTCCAATTTCTTTGCAATACTGAAAGACAGAGAGGGTAATCTGCACCAACACATCATTGTCATCAAAGTCATCCGCTCAAAATCTCCTCTGAACTCTGCACCTAGTTGGCTCAGAATATAATAAGAACTGCTGCCAACATACCGAGTCTTGATCTAGAGGTAGATACAAAGAAATATCAGACTACTAAAAGCAGCAGATTTGACTCTGAGTTTCATGGTGAATAACATTTCTGCAGGATACACTGATGTAGAAAGAGGCAACCGAAACAAATATGATAAAGATCACATGACTGATAAGGTTACTAAAATGTTGGTGGCTACCCATCCTCCAATTGATAGTAAGCTGCAATCATTAGTCTGTGTCAACCTATGGTTATTCAGAGTGCAGCATTTCCCCAATAACTGTCCAACATATTGTACCAACGGGAACCCCCACCAGGCCAAAAATATATACTTTTTCAATGCCAGAAATAACACCAAATACACACTCCACTGTTTCCCCTATAGACCTTTTCATTGCCATTCTGTTGCTAGGGCAACAGCTTTGGTCCAAATTTACATCCTGTCAGCTACTGCATTAACAAACATTGCAACAGGAAATACAAAGACTGTTATGTGGTCAAGTTTGAAAAGGTCGATATTCACTCTGCAGCGGCACACCGCCGTGAGTCCATGAGCGAGGCAAGCGTCTGTGGTTAGGAGGACAGTCGAGTGTCTGTTATCTAAACTGACAAAGTCAGCTGAACAAGTGAAGTGAAGATAACGTTACAAACAGGCTTGGTAATGACATGCTACCGTGCTGACGGATTCTGTGTTTTTAGCTGAGCTTGACCAGAGAATAAAACAAAACGGTGATGTTGTTTTGCCCTCGTTGTTCTCCATGAAGTTTGCTGGTAGTGACGAGCCGCGGTACCTTTTACGTGGAGTGAGCACGGTGCCAGACTTCATTTAAAAAAGAAATAGCCTCTTAAATGCTACATTGCTTGTCAGAAACCGGTCATATAGTAACTTAGGAGGACATTTTCCCCTAGTATACTTCACCATTCTTGCTGATGTGAAGAGTGGTTCATGTGGATTTAGAAAAGTGAGTGATAAATATTAGGAAAAGTAAATAAAAAGTAAATACTTAAAGAAATTTTAAAGTGTTAAATTTGACGACAGAATTTGGTGTGGTGTTGTAACACTGGAAACACTGCAGTTACATTACAGTCACAGTGGACAACATCTTTTCTAAACCAAATATAGCCTTTAGCTGCCATCGTCCTCATGTGTCTAATGAAGCTTGCCTTTGGCTTCTCCATGTCAGTTAATAATGACCTTTATAATATTTTCTCCTCTAGGTTCTACCCTCTTATTCAGTGATATTGTGCACAATCCACTGATGTGAGGTGAAATGACACACGAGGAGCAGGTTTTTTATAATTGTTTGTTAATTAGAGGATAAGACTTTCCCACTGCTATATCTTTTGATGTGGGTGGGACTTAAACACAGCATGTCACAAGTTTTCTTTCAACGCCTATACAAGCAGAGCAGGCTCTGGTTTTCAGGCTCTGCGGTCTGTATAAAGAAGAACAAAGTGGACGATCTGTTTCTTCTCACATATTAAAGCTACATAGTTTGACAGTTAATCTCTGTATGTTTTGGCTTGCAAAACTATATTTCCCTTAAAGCAAAAAAAGGCAAATGTCATGTTGAGTTGCATTCAAATCTTGACCTCACAGGACCCCAATTTAATAATTTAATAAGAATTGATACTGCATCATACTTAACAAGACAGCTACTACAGTTAGTACTCTCACACATAAACAACTTGTTGGAACCAAACCATAAAATCTGCACCTCTATAACAGAGCACGGGGGGAACAAAAACGATATGTTAGGAGATAAACACCAATTTTCTGTTTACTGAGGCCTCTTAACAGATTTTAGACATAAATCTCTGACACAAAATAGCAACCAAACCTGGTAAATCACACCCAAAGTTGCCACACTTACATAGACCTTCTGGGTTCCCATCCACACCCAAATGATCCAACAACTCCACACGTATTTGTCTTTCACAAACAGGCAAAATCATACATCACACGGCAACATGCCAACAAAAACAACGAGGAAATTGCCAAGAAAAGCCACAGTCGACCATAAATCATCAAGAGATATCTTAGCTATCGCGCTAAAAATGATAAACAAACCAGCGAGGACTACTTACACGGGGAGTCCACTGTGTCCTGTTTGTTTGCTATTTATAACCTGTGGCCTTTGCAGTTAGATTGTGTTTGTGTGTGTTGTGAGCATGCGGGGGTTGGGGGTGTTTGGCACATGGCAGTGCCAGTAAGTGACTCCAGGTTGAGACATGGCACAGGCACTAAACTCCCCTCTTTCAGATGCCTGAGTAACTCCAAATCTCCCTCTGACACTTTATCTTTTACTGTTGAATTCCCCATTTACTGATATAATCCTAACCGTTAGAATGTCCTCCTTTCTATCTCCACATCCTAATATAGTCCACAATCTAAATATAGAGAGATATGACCCAGAAAGTCATCGTTTTCCTCTGGGTTTTCTCTAAAAACCAAACCCAATGTCCTGACTCATCATATTAAATGGATCTTCTTTTATCCCTCTCACTTCAGCCATTACTGACCCACTCACCTGCCACCAGTTCCCCTGCAGCAGTGGGGAGTTAATGGACTCTAGTGCCTGCTAGAGATGTGGTTACTCATGGCTCTGTGCGGTGTGTATCCATGCATGGACTGTACGTGCAGATTTATGCCTTGTGGTAGCATTACACAGCTAACCCAGAGCTGATGGATTCCTGCTCTGCTCAGTGTGAACTATGCCTCAGTGTGAGCAACAGATGTGGGTCAGTCAATCCCATGATGCTTCAGTGAGTGAACCAGAGGTGGTGGTTATAGAAGTTAATCAGATAACAGAGACAGAAGCAGTTCAGTATATTTTCAATTTCCTAAAATAAGCTCTGGTAGGAGTCAAATTAATAATACATTTAACAAATACACAGGCCTTCTAAAATCTTGTTAATTAGAGGATAATCAAAGAAAGCAGATGGAAAATCAGCGTTTTGCCTATTTAACCATCATTTTGAGCTGTGCAGAGATCCCTGATCAGTTCTATGACAAAATTACTCTATCTGTTTTTTTAGTAAATTGACTGTGGGAACAGCTGTTCCCATAAATATTCTAACATTTAGGGATTTTCCCATTGACGTCTATCTCAAGAGGAAATTACAGTAATTATCAATCACTGCCATGGTTGTCAGGCTGTTTTTATTGTTTAACTCTTTGAACTCCGCAATAAAAATGGTCCACCACATAGGTATTTTTGATGTAATTTCTTCAAATTCTCCATATCCCTAAAAATCTTAAAGTTTAAAGGTTATATAAGTCAATAAACCACAATAATTGATAAAAGTATTGAAATAGTGTCATAAATATTAAAAAAATACAAAAATCTGACATGTTTTTTCATGAATTGTTACTAAATAAGCACACAAAACATATTGATCCAAAAGATTTACAAATGTAGAAACATGAACAAAGTATTAATAAACACTCAATAAGTTATTTGCACATTTTTTGTTTCTGAGATATACTCATTTTGATAAACAGTTTTTTTTTTATTTTAGATCGATTTAAACAGGATCATGCAAACATTGACCACCGGAGGTCTGTTTTTAAAGGGTTAAGAGGTGGTTGAAATAACACCCCAAAGCTCAAAGTATCATTTGAGGCGCTTTCACAAGCCATAGTCCGTAAGGCTAGTCCGAATCAGAGTGAAATAGATACTTTTGGTTTGTTTTCTATTTGGTCTGGTTCGGTTTCACAGTGCATAAATTAAAGCAGCCCAAAATAAAACAAATGTATGTGCTGAGGGGCGTGTACGAAAGAGCGAATTTATCTGTATAGTTTGGAGAGCTGCCACTTCTATGCAGGGAATCGCAGACTTTGAAATATTGCTGTCGAAGTGTTTTCACTTTGACTCGTCACTTCTCCAGTTGATCTCAAATGACTTTATAAACGTCATTATTTTTATGGACTTTATTTAACATATTCTGTATGTTCTCTTTGGCCCAGATGTCAAGCAAAAGTCAGTTCTCCTCTTCCACTCACGTTAACCTGTCATTTAGCTGTGTCCATCACAACAAATGCCCTCGCAGGCAGACTGCGGTTCGGTTCACTTCCTGCAATTGGGTCAGATCATGTTCTGACTACAATCAAACTGCATTAAGGTTAGCTGGAAACAAGACACCCTCTCGGACCGGTTGTTTTAGTCTGCACCAGAGTACAATTACTGCGTTCACAACTGCCGAAATGAACCACAGCAGAGTTCGATTAAAACAGACTAAATGTTGGTTTGTGAAAGCGCCCTTGGATTTCAAAGTGAAGGTAATAGAATTCATGAAAATGACAGCCAGTTGGGTGCAGTATGAGTAGCCAAAATGAAACAGGGCAAATGGCCTTGTTTTTGTTCCTTTAGCAGGTGTGCTGAGGACGACTGACTGCAAGGGTACCTCAGGGCAGGACTTTCAGGAGGGACTAGATCACCCAGCTGGCTTTGAAATGGAGGATTGCCAGGAGCAACGGGTGGAGGTTACAGGGAAAAAGAGACAGCAAAATCAATGGATAGATGAAGGACAGATTATTCAATGATTTAAAAAGAAGGTCGCCAGAAGAAGACCTTATACGAGTCATCTTTACATATCATTCATGGGTTCAGAGGCATAGCTAGTCAACAGTAATGGTCTGATCTCAGTACTCATCTTTTTCTGTATAAATACCACACAGGATTTTGGAGCAAACACTTCCAGACAAGTTGAGCAGCGAGAGATTACGACCACATCTGTTCAAGTTTGTTTGTTTTTTTCAGCTGTGCAATGCTGGTGTGCCAAATTAGATTTCCCTGGAAGGGGCAATATTGTGTAACAGTAGATAAATGAGACTAAATGTCAAATTCTTGTAATGGTGAAGATAAAAGTTTTACTGAGGCAGTCTATCTTACAGTTAAACTTTACAATAAACTACTGTTAGAGATTATAGTTAACAGTCATGTATAGCACACTTTGTGTTGGTAAACTAAATAAAAACAAACAAAAAATGTGTCAGCAATACATAGAATTGCAGATTATAAAACATTTTTGTACTGCAATTTCTATGCATATATCTGTCAACATACGGTATATATACCATATAAATCTGATATATTTGATGATCTGTTAATAATAGCTAAATAATATTGGCCTGCTTATATGCCACAACAGATCTACACTGACACACCACAGATATTATACAAAACACTATTCCCTACGCACGATATATTATACCATTAAATGAGAGATGTGAGGTTTCTTATTGCAGAGCTGTTCAGCAGCTATCAAGCATATTTAAACTACTTTATTGATTTTATTGTGGTTCTATTGCAGGACAAGTGTGCATTGAGTTGCAGGATATATTACTAAGGGAGAAAATAAACGAATGCATAACAAAAATGAATATCGGATCAGACTCAGTCTTACCAGAAACTCGATGTACAGATTAGGATTGGATGCCAACAACCTGACTGGAATTTCCCAAACAATGAGGGCCATCACAAGATATCAGCCCTGAAGTCTTGCAGCTGTATACTTACTAAAAGCAACATCATGTCAGTTTCAGCAGATAATCAGGGTATGGGCTCATAAAAGGTGCATCAGTCTCATAAAAGCTTTCACGATTTCCGTCTGCACAGCAACTCCCCAGTTAATTACCAGCTAAGCAACTTCAGGTTTTATCTCTTGATTTAAATCTCTGATTAGACTTCAGTATTTCGGTTTCTGTCAGTTTCGGTTTCTGTTCAAGATTACAGATTTGTGCAAGTTTCGCCTACGGACTTGATGGTTTACCTGCAGCCTCATACTGTTACAAATTGAACACATCACTGATTGCAATCAACAAAGGAAGCTGAAGTAGGTCTGTCAGCGTCCAAATACTCTCAAACACCACTACAAATCTGACATTAACAAGACAAGAGCACCGGACGAAACAGGCTCTGAGTAGCCAGAAACCAACAGTAACTAACACAAATCACAGCTGACAGAACAGAGACAAACACAAGACACTAACAAGCTTGTACCTTACCTGAAATGATTCATAACAACGTGTATAAAAATGAGATAGGGTAGCACATCCCAGATTTCAAAAATCAAGGAGGACAAAAAACTAACATTTCACTTGTTTAATTGGCTCACATCACAATAGACATACGCATAAGCAATACATATCAAATCTGCACCCAAGTATCGTGATAGTATCAAATCTGGAGCGGTATATCGTATAGGTTTTAATTTCAATAATCAACTATTTCAGTCATTCATCAAGTAAAAATACCACTTTGCTTATTAAAGCATCATAGGGTTGATCAAAAATAGTGGGAAAATGTCCATTACAACTTCTCACATCCCAATATAATGTTTTCAAATGTCTTGTTTTGACAGTCCAAAACCAAGAATATTAAATTTACAATGATCCTCACATTTGAGCAGCTGGAACCAGCAAATGTTTGCTTGATAACTTTATTTGTTGCAAAAACTATTTGTAAGATTGGCAACTTTGTCAAACTCTAAGGAGGTTTCTGCTCCACTGTTCAGGAAACTGAACATTCTTTCAGTTTATGACATAAATATTCATCAGATGTGTGTGTTTATATATAAATATATGTTCTTGCCTTCTTCTTTACTATCATCGTTTAGCAACTTCTTTAAATCTAATTCATTCACATAACACTAGACAGGTTAATCATCTTCACCTGCCTTTTTACAAACCAAAACATGGCCAGTACTCCCTCAGATATCGTGGTGTACAAATATGGAACACCAAAATACACGTTATCAAGAGCTCGTTATCATTAGAACATTTTAAAAGGAAATTATCATCACATTTAATTCATGTTATCTAATTATCTTTTGATAGGTTTAGATATATTTTCTTTTTTTCTGTACTGTTCTTTGTATGTATTTCATCGTTTTTATTGTTTTTTATGCACATGTTGTGTACTTCTTGTTGTTGTTTAACTTTTGTTGTATTTTTAAAATCATGTTAGTTTAGATCTTTCTTCCTTTTTTGTTATTGTTTTTTCTCCTGGGGTTGGAGGTCCTTTGTCTGTGGCTTCTTGACCTCTCCTGACACATTTCTTATTTTTTTTTTTCATTGACTGGATTTTGTGCAGTTTTATATATGTGCAAATAAATAAATAAAAATAAATAAATAAGATAAAAGACTAAAGATTACTCAACAATCAATAATCATGATGATCAATTTGGTACCAATCGATTAATTGATCTGTTGTTTCAGCACAACAGCCTCATATTGGTAAAGATTGTTTGTCTCTGTTCACATTTCATACCATGAAATAAGGATGTTGTTTGCGGCTAATCAGCCAGTAGATGAAGCCATATTTAAAATAATGCTAATTGCAGTGGATATTGTTATTTTTATGTTATATTATTTGATCTTCAACTTCAAAACTTAGTTACCTTGAATGAGTTTAAGGTGAAATCGCTGCAGTCCAGGTTGTCTGTGTGCAAAGTGTTTTGTGTGAGCAAGTTTTTAACGTTGTTAATTTATGTGTTGTCTGCTACTTTCACTATAACTGTCTTGCTGCTAGGTCTCCCTTGTAAAAGAGATCTTTGATCTCAATGGGACTAATTGTTTATTTGTTTTGCACAATTTAAGACTATATAACATATAAAAAAAAATTAAATTAAATTAATAATATACAGTGCAGGAAGAGGCAAAAAACCCACTGGGCTTATCTGAAGCCTCCACCTAGAGACAAGATTAATATAAAGAAATAATATGACTACATAATAGAGATAACACCAATTAGAACAAGATATATGTAATAACAACAATAACAATACAGTAAATATATCAAAAAAGATAAGTGTGTGTGTGTGTGTTGTGTGGAAGTGTACAGTCAGTGTTTGTGAGGAAGATAATGATTTAAATATCTATAATGACTTCTGGGTAATCATAACCAAACGACAATATGAGTGGGAAAAAAATTAAAACAGATCCATGGACAACATGGGGAAAAGCAATTACAAAACAGCAATTAAATGACCCTTTAAGCGACTTTTGAAACATTTGACTAACCTGGTTAAATAAAGGAAAATAATAACAAATTTCTGTATTTTATTACACTTGCAAATATAGTATTAATATAAGTTAGTTCCTGTAAGTTCCTCCTTTAATCTACTTCCTGTGAAAACAGAGACACCTTTTAGTGCATGCAAACTATCCCACATTGAGGAACAAGCGAAACAGAAAAAGTGGTTTCTTCTTGTGCAATATTTTCTAGAAGCTACCATCAGCAGGCAAAATCAGACAAGTGTGTGGAAACACACCAGATTAACAGAAATGCTTAAAGCCTAATTAAATGTTTTGTATTGACAGACAGCATGATTATTATATTTATTATTATACTTTTTTTTCTTCTATTTTGATGTATATGTATGTGTGTATGTATGTGTGTATGTATATATGTATGTATGTATGTATGTGTGTGTGTATGTATGTATGTATGTGTGTGTGTGT